>PDND01000047.1:0-152301 GCA_002572855.1 [Emmonsia] crescens
ATGAGCAGGCAATGCGCGTCCTTGTGAGATAGATAGAGAGAGACAGCACTGGACTAGGCTGGACTGGACTGAGGTATCTGAAGGTACCTATACCAACCTACCCAAACACACACACACACACACACACACAACGCACGGCATCGCATCACATCACATAAAAAATAAAAAAAGCCAAATAGGACCGATATAATCATTCAAAAGCTCCATTTAATACATGTACACATACATATATAGATTGGGAAATCTAATAAAACAATAAATACGCGCGTACGCGTACGCACACGCACATACACACATAAAAGAAATCGAAATCAAGAAACGACGAGAGAGAGAGAGAGAGAGAGAGAAGGGGTCAGATCAGATCAGGTCAGGATCAGGATCAGGATCTGGTTCGTTTGCCCGCCCTACCCCCTCATTCATTCATTCATTCATTACAAACCAGCAGCACAGCTGCGACTGCGACTGGAGCACAAAAAGGTCGGATATCCCAGATCCCAGATTGTCGGAATAAAGTAAAGGGGTTGGGGGGGGGGGGGAATGGAGGCGAGATAGACGAGGTGGAAAGAAAAGAAAAACAAGCCATAGAATGAGAGGATTGATGACAAAAAAAGGATAAAAGGACAAAAGGACAAGAGGTCAAAAGTAAGTCCACCACCAAAACTCCACTCCCCGAACAAGAAGGACAAGAAGTATAAGGAGAAAGAAAAGAAGAAAATATTTTCCCCATAATTAATTAGTTCAAAGCGGTTTCATGCAAGAAGAAAAGGTGAGAAATGAAAATGAAAACTGAAACTAAAAATGAAGGGTGAGAGGAATCAAAAGGGGGAGAGTTGGTGATGATGATGATAAAAAAATTTGTGCAAGAATGAGAAACCATCCGAATGACACCAGCAAAAGAAAATTGGAAACATAAAAACAAAAAGGGCAATTCAGCAAGCAAGTCTTTTGATGCTTTTCCCTGCAGCGAAGAACTCCCGCTCCCTCCCCATCCATGTATGTTGTCTAAAGGGTAGAAAATGGTCAAAATCGAAAAAGAAGAAAAAGATGCAGAAGTAAGTAAGTGAGTAAAAAGAAACATATCATATCAAACCCCAACCCCGGCCCCGCCACCCCCCGCCGGCCCTAACCAAACCAGCTCAATAACACTACGCACCCCCCCGGCATCATTAATATAACTCTGATGCACATTATCCCCCACAATCATCGACTCCAACAACATCCACCTCTCCTTCTTAATGCCCGGCTGCTGCTTCGGCCTCAGGGGGCCTAACCGCTTCTCATACCCGCGCTGGTCCTCATCCCACGTCTTCTCCGTCTTGTCGAAATTCACGGCATGGGGCGACAGCCTCGCATTCATCGTGTACTTCACCAACGAGTAGCCGTTGGTCAGGACCCAGAAGCTACGCTTTGTGGTGCCAGTGGCGTCGTCGATGGTGGTGAATTCGTCGAAGCGGAAGCGGCGTAAGATCGACTGGCGGCCCGCGGCGGCGGCGACGGTGCTCATTTTCACCACGTCCTTTTTGTACCAGCTGCCCCAGTGGTGGAGGGTGTGGATTTGGCGGCCGGATTCATAGAGGCCGTCGACGGCGCCGCGCATGTCCATTTGGTACAGGGAGTCCCAGAGGGTGAGGGTGGTGTCACCAAATTTGTCGATGCACTGTGCGAGTTTCTGGTCGCCGGGTTGCTCGCCCCAGGACTGGCAGGTGTCGTATGCCCCGTGTAATTTTTCGAGGAGGGGGACGGAGACGAAGACGCCAGCGCCGCCGAATCCGATTTGGCCAAAGGTGTCGACCTGCCAGCTGGCTTCGGAGAGGGCGCCGATGTATACCCTTTGCGAAGGGTCGAAGGTGGAGAGCTGCTTGGCCACTGTGGCGAGGGAGAGAAAGAATGTATCGTCGTCGACAAAGCTGACCCAGGTGGTATTGGGCCGGTGGTTCTTGATGAAATCGGTGAAGCCCTCGACCAGGCCGAAATATCGGGCGGTAAAAGGCAGCGGGGATGTTTGCAGGGTGATATCCAAGCCTGCATTTCTGAAATAGGCCTCGTGTTCATCTATATCCTTCGTATCTGAAGGTACGAGCACAAGGAGGCTGGCCTTTGTGCTGCCATAGGAGTAGAGCAGGGCTGGCAAGAGACGGTGAAGCCGGTCGACGGTGGTTGCCAGGCCGAATAGGAGATTGCTGGTTTCCTCGATGGTGTAATCAGCGGCCACGTCTACATCGATGACGTTGGGACAGGGCCACGGATCGTGAGGATCCACGACGGGCACCCTCATTCCACGATCCACGGGACGGAATGGCTGTAGTACCTGCTGGTCGATAGTTTCGATGGACTTGAATTTTGTTTCAGGGGCGAGATGGTGCGGGCGCAAGTATGTGCGCGTGTAGTTCTTCCCAATCAGCCATTCGGGGAAGGACAATGGAGGGGTATAAGACACAGTGGTGTCGCAGAGCTGGTCTGGTGTTTTCGTTTGGATCTTTGCCTGAGAAGAGGAAAGAAGAGGAGGTGGAGCGGGAGAAGGGGGGGGATAATTTTTAGGCGGCGAGGAGAGTCGGTCGAGGGGACGGGTGAGGCGGGTCAGGGCAGCGCGGTCGTAGCGGTCGATACCCCAGAAGAAGAGGGTGATGAGGACGATGGCGATGACGGGAGTCAACGCCTTTAGCCTGACGGGCGGCATTTGGTGTAGATTTGGGAGACGACACGAGTGTGGGTGGGTTTTGGGTTCTTTTCCTTTTTACTGAGTGATTTGAGTGAGTGATTTGAGAGAGTGTGATTGGTGCTTATTCCTTCACGATGAGCAACCAAAATCCGCAGGTGCTTTTACACATTGGATGGTCCGGGGTGTGTATCAATTTGAGATGGAATAAAAAGGTAATTCCCAACGAGGGTCAAGATGGAATGAATGTGTGTGGTATTCCAAGGAAGAGAAGAGGAGGAGAGAAGAAGAAAAGAAGGAAGCGGTTGAAAAGCGGAAGAAACGAGCGGAAGTGGAAGTGGAAGTGGGAGTGGGAGTGGGAGTGAGACACGCGTCTAGGGGGGTAAAAAGAAAAATTTTTGAAGTTGGAGATAATGAAAAAAAGAGTGACGTGAGCAGAGGAGCAGCGGAGTGGGTACATCCAAACCCCAGCATTATTCCCGAGTCCAGGCCAGGCACCCTACCAAATATTTATTTGTTCATGAGTTAACCAACCATAGTCCGTACTGAAATAGTTAATGGATATAATGGATATAACATATAATCCTCAACTTTCTTCCTCAATTGTTCCTTTTATTTCGCCATTTCTTTATTAATTATTATCGCCCCCTGGCCCATTCATTATTATTATTATTATTGTTGTTATTGTTTGCAACCTTTTCATCGATGATCGCCCGCTAGCCTCAAGCCCGCTGCCCCAGGGGAGAAAATCATAGAGACACAGCGATAGACAGTGGTGACACGGCCCTGAAGCACAGCAGCACAGAGACACAGAGACACAGACACACAGAGACACAGACACACAGACACAGATACATATGCAGACACAGATGCAGACAGGAATGGAGTAACCTAATAATGACGATCGTGATCTTGAAACGGCCCATCTCGTGCGTTCCTCTCACTCCACCAGCCAATGGCATACTCCGATAAACAGAGGTACATGTAATGTATTGTACATACAAGTACATACATTAGCAAGAACTCTATCTGCACGGTGAAATCTCACACAACTTGGAAAATTTGAATGGCGAAGGGGGAAAAACAGGGTTCTACTCCAGAGTTCTGAGTGTCTAAGATACAAGTCAGTTCCTGATCGCTCTTCTTCTCCTTTTTTCAAAATTCCAATAGTTGTTCGCATGATGAACAATGAATATCTAACTTAGGGAACTCAGGGAACTCAGAAATCTTTGTTGTATAACAACATCCTTCTTTCTTTGGGTGTAACTACGCCCGCCAGGCTAATTACTATAATATATTTTGAATTGATATCTTGGAAGAAGAGAGATCAATATGCCGGCGGCATGATGATGTTAATATTATATATCAAGATCATAAAAACAAGCCAATTCAGTTCCAGAACCTTTCATTTCTCTCATCCCATCATCCATTCAGACCATACCTTGCGAAAAAGAAGTTACACCCCTTTTTTTTCCATCAGGGAGTTACAAAGAAATATGTATATATAAATTCCCAACTGAAAACAAGCTCTCAGAGGTTGGAATTCAACCAAGTCCAGGTAAAGAAAGGCCTTAACTGGAGTCTCACCCACTTTTTCCTTTTTAAAGCGTTCATTCCCCCCACTGATAGTTGCAGAGTAGATGATGATGATGATGATGATGATGAGCCTGATAGGCGCTGATAGACAGATAAACCAAGGAAGGACGCGTGTTTCCAGGGGGCCAGAGGGCACATCAAAAGCCTCCTGTCCCTTTTTTTTTGAATACGAGGCATGGAATTGATTACTGCGTACCGACGTAAATCAATCAATCAATGAATAGTACATCGTATTCTGTACTCTGTAACTACAACTACAAAATAGAATGGATGTGTTTCCGAATTGTTTCAGGCCTCATTTCTGGGCTCTGGTACTGTTCCACCCTTGCCACTTCTCCACTCAACTTTTTGGCTTTTGACAACAGAAACAAAAAAAAAAAAGGAAAAAAAGAAAAGAAAAAAAAAGAAACCCTGAAACAAGTCAACCTAGTTCGAACTTTGGGGCTTTTTAAAAAAAGGTTTCATTTTGCTTTTTCTGTTCTTCATTTTTATTTTTACCTCCTTATTCTTTTAAACTACATCTGTATCATTCCTTTGTTTTTTCTTCTTTCTTTCTTTTACTCAGACACTACACATATGTCTGTGCCCCTTTCATCCCTCAAGCCACCATCCAGAGCAGGACTTAAGATGCATGCTGTTTGAAATATTTGATGGTAATGCACTCAAGATAGACACATTACCAACACCTGCAACCTCTTCTATAAGAGTGTTTTGAACTTTTGAGAGTCTGCAAGTTATATATATATATATATATATATATATTAATTGTTGCATACTCTTGATATCTTCTTTGTCTTCTACACCCTTTCATTTTTGTGTGGTTGATCTTTTCTGTATCTTGTGTGTGTTTGACTCAATCTCATTTTACATACATTTGCAACCTGCTCTCTGCAGCCTGCAAATCTGCATTTCTGTCTTTGTGTATATCTGTCAATACATACATCCGTATATGAGTGTGTGACATGCATTGCTCACTGATCATATTTTCTACTGTCTTCTCATCAACCAGCAGCAACCTGTGAAATATACCATGGATTTGAACATCGAACGTCAGAGTGTGGGAGGCCCACCTTTCTGACCTCTGTACCTCTACATACTCGATCTTCCCGAATCTTCCTCCTCATAGAGATCGGAAATGACAGTTTTCTGATAGAGGAACAGAACAGACTAATCCCTAGTTGAGTTAATGGCACTAAACCCCCATCAATTACTTGGACAATTTGATGAAGGCAAGAAAAGAGAGCTGCACGGGGGTTCTTTAATGTATGAGATTAATTACATACATGCCCCACGGCGATTTTGATGGATGAGGTCCTCCCCACCCGTCCTGTCGTCTCAAGTTTAAGCTCGCTTCGAGGTGAGGAACGAGGCGGCGGGTATATTATATTTTTTATCAATGAATTGATTAATGATAGCCATGATAGCCATGATAGCCATGGTGGTATCGACCTGCGAACGAAAGAAAGTTAAGGTGATGCTCCAATTCTCATGGAAGCCAGGATGATACGTATTTTGCTAGGTACCTAGGTAGGTTAAGACCCTCCCGACCAGCATGCCGTTCGTTTTGGTGAATGCGTTCCACTAAGGTATAGGAATCAAAATCACCCCGTTTGGGCTGAGAAACGGCGGATCAAAGACTGTTACGGGTTTGGAAATGTGTTGAGCAGGGTGTACTGAGTTTAAAAGCTTAGCTGGAATACATACCAGATACGCATGATACTTAGATCTATAGTTAGATATATAGATAAAACAACTTTCCAAGGTTCTGAAAATCATGAAAAATTCTGATCAGATCTGAACCAGAATTAAATCTTTCATGGCTCAGATTCAAGATTTAAGATCCAAGTATGTAACTATTACATCCCTTGATATTGATGGACAAGAGAACAGAAACAACATCTTACATACTAATTATTAGTCATTCAAGATTTCTTTTTGAAGGCCAAGCAAGACGCCCGCTTAAAGCCACGAAAAATAACCTTATCCCCATTCCTCCTCGACATTAATAAGCCATTCCGTGTCTCTCTCCCCATCCCCCCTCTCTCTCCTTTTCCTTTTCTTTGAAACATAAGCAACTCGTTTCCCTTCGATTTCCTCACATCATCATCAAAGGGCTGTGTAACATGGTATGTATGTCATGCGCCCACACAAGCGCGCGCGCACGAATGGATCATTTTAAAATCTCCACTTTATATGGCCTTGTTCCCGTCCATGGACGGGAATCCCTTTGTGATTTTTTTCTTCTGTTGATCAGGGGTGTTCTCCCCCACATCCATGGGCCCCGTTCTATATTGGCGAGGGGGTGACAGGCCGGGGCTGAGCCTGAGCACGTAACCCCAGCCTCCGCTCTGCAAAGAGGTGTTCAACTGTTTTAGTGGATAATGAATGTGTTAAAGCGTGAAGGAGCATTAGAGGGCCCAATTAGTGTAGTGGACAGGGACAGGGACAGGGACAGGGACAGGGACAGTGACAGGGACTGGGAGATGGGAGATGGGAGATGGGAGATGGGGAGAAGATAAAGCAGTAGATTTGCGGATGTTGTAAATTTTAATTTGTTGACTTTATGCCAGCGTTAAGCTGAGTGTATCGTATATTAGTAGTTAATTGGTATCGATTGTATATTTATGGTGTGGCAAGTTACTACAGCTGGGGGGCTTATGGGTTAGTTGATATCATTGCGTTTCAATATATATATACGCATGTGATGAATACAAGGTACAGTACAATATACAAATCGCAAAAGATGGCTGACTCCTCAATGAGTTGGAAGTTAATTTTAAAGATATTAATTTATCTAGTTAAGACCAACATCATCGCCATCGCCATCCTCCCCCATCGCCTCCCTATCTTCAAACTCCAAAAACTCCCCCCTCTCCGCATCCCCCTCAGTAATCGCCTCCCAAACCGACCGCACCTGGTCAAGCATCCCGTCATCAAATGCCAGGTCTAGGTTTGGCGGCGCAAAAGAGAATACACGTCCTAATAAAGTGCTTGAAACTGGGTATAATTCTATAGGGGAAGATGGAAATACTCCATCGAGAACGCCCAGTTGGGTGTATTGGAGGCTCCAGAGAATGTTCGCATTAGCATCTGTCGATGCGAGGAGATTGGTGGCTGCAGATTGAATTAGGTATTGCCCGTCATCATGATCGTTGCCTGTCAGGAGGGTGCTGCCGTATATTACACCTTTTTATGGGTTATGTTAGCATAATGTACATCCATAAATGTTAACTGAAAGCCAAGTGATAGTGTTATAGATGGGTTTTGCTCTCTTCAGGCTGTCAGAGGAAGTTTATCATCAATGAAGTTGCAGACAATGTAGATAAGTATTCGTATAAGTGGAATCATCATTTAAGAGCATGTGGTGGTTTGTTTGGTGAAGTACAGAAATGGAAAGCAGATAATAGGTACTCACATTGGCCAGTTGGGCATTCCCCCGTATCGCTAGAGTGGACAATTAAGTACACCGGATGTTGAGCCGTTCCAGATGTTCTAGGAACAAAAACAACCGCACCGGCTGGTATAGGGCCACCTTCCGATGTGGGCGGGAAGAGGCTCTCAAGCGGAGAAGACAAGATCATAATTGAGCGAGCAACCTTTGTGTAAGTGGGTGTTGAACTTAGAGTCTCGGTTGGCAAATCCCATGGTGATCCCACGACAAACTTGCTTCGTACAGTCTCTCCATCTGAGAGCTGAACCTGCAGTAGTTGGCCATCACCGCGTTGTGGACCCGGGCCTGGCATCTCTACTACATGCCTTACGCCCCTATTTAGGACATAGACGCCGCCACCGACTGCGCAGGCCCGACATCCTACCTGTGATATTTCTGCACCACCACCCCATTTTGCAAGCAGCGCGCCGAAACCGACGCCAAAGACGCCAATTGATCCCAAATGTCTTTTTATCCTGGACACGACATATCTACTATTCGTCTCATCCCACGAACAAGGAGAAAGAGATAAAGAAGTAAGCGGGTCATGGAGATCCGATGGGACAGAAAACTTTGACTCGAGATACTGTGCAAAGGGAACATCCAGGTCACTGTCCTCTTCACCAGCCCCATCAGCCACAGCCGGTTGGGCAAGATGCCTGAGGAACTTCATCAGAGCCCTTTTCGACTTATTCGACATGGTGTCGTCAGCGAAGACATCTTCCCGACTTCCGGGTACTCGATTTAAGGAGGCAGAGCTAGCTGCATCTCCAGGCCTGCATACCCACCAGCTCCCCACCGCCTGGAACTCCAGCTGTCGATATATCCTGGACGAAACCAGACTTGGGATAAGTCTCGAACGGGAGTATACGAGCTGTGGAGACAAAGAGAGTGTATATGCTCTTGAAGGCGAAAGCTTGCTGGTTCCTTCATCCTCTGATGAAGAGGGGGGAATAGAGATTGAAGCAGACTCAAAGGGAGTAGAGCCCGGAGCTGGTCAGCAGCGCCCGATCAGCATCCATTGAGAGTCAAGGGACTCGCGACCTCGTTTGGCCATAGTTAATGCTATGTATCTCACCCTCATTGATCGTTGTTACCCAGGCTTCAGCCTCGCGGAGGCTGAAGGCTGCTTCTGAGCCTCCGTAATAGTCATGCTTGTCAACATGAAGAACCTTTTTACCTGAGCGGGATAGTGCTCTGTTCCAGCATATTGGCATTAGGTTAGTGAATAAGTACCAGAATAACAAGGCCAGAAGCAGAGAGGCCGCGACTTACAGTGCAAGAATGGACTGGGGCAGGCCAGTTCCGGCGATCAGCACATCCCAGTCAACGTCAGTGAGTTGTTCCATTATAGCAGTACACACATTACAGCATCAGCTGCTCAGTTCATAGGGTGAAAGTAGATCATCGCAGCCGACAATATGTAGTACTGGCAGTTGCAGGTCTGAGCGTTTTGAATGTTTTGAGTGTTTTAGAATAAAATCAACTTCTGTTTTATTGTGGGAAAAGAAAGAAGAAAGAGAAGAAAGAAATATTTTGGGGGTTGAAATAAAAACAGTCACATGATGTGTTAACTCAATTGAGACTGGGCCCAGGCTTGGCATCAAGAACGCTATCAAAAAGCAGAAAATATCAAACATTTCTAAAGTTCCCTTCTCTTTTTCTTCTTCTTTTAATAACTCACTCCAGGTGCTTCTGCGCAGACCAAGCCGCTTCCTACTATTAGTGGTTGCTTTGGTGAGCTTGTCTTCTGGATACACCTTCATTGGCTGTGTCCTTTATGGAGTGTAGATTACTTATTTCACCCTGTATCTGCTGCTCTGGATATTTCGTCTGATGGAAGCGGTTCGTTTTGTGGTGGTACATATTTTGTTTTCATATTTAATTAATTCAATTCATTCTGCCTGTTTATGGCATGTATCTATGTGTATATCCAGGGTCATGTCCTCTTGGAGGAGGTGTCTCCTTGAAGATGTCCTTTCCATTGAGTACGGATTGGTTCTGGAACCTTTCACCAGGAACGACGACGGGATGTCCTCCCTCGAACCCAGCTTTGAAGTCAAACCGTAGCAGTATTTGTGTCCTGCATGCGTAGCATAGCAGTACCTAAGCTCTTAATCTAGCCATAATAGCAGAAGAGCAGCGCAATTCATTCATCATAAAATGTGGCCATCCTTTGCTTCACATTGCCTTGACCACAGCGGATGAAAATCCTATCACTCCTCCCCCCCTTCCTCCACCACCCTTGCCCTCACAATTTTAACCTGATCAACCGGCCTATCCTCCGCCCCTGTCTTCACCAGCCCCATGCGCTGCACAATTCTCATCCCACTCTTCACCCGGCCAAATATCGTATGTTTCCCATCCAGCCATGGAGTCGGCGCCAGCGTAATGAAGAACTGGCTGCCATTGGTATTGGGTCCGCTATTCGCCATGCTCAGAATCCCCGCGCCTGTATGTTTCAGCGCCGTACTAATTTCATCCTCGAACTTCTCGCCGTAGATAGAACTGCCCCCTCTACCTGTGCCAGTGGGATCGCCGCCTTGGATCATGAAATTGGGGATGATGCGGTGGAAGATTACGTTGTTGTAGTAGCCGCGTTGCGCGAGGGTTGTGAAGTTCTTACATGTCTGTATCTCAGAGCGAATGTTAGTATAAAGAGAGGGGTCCGCGAACGGGCATAGAAGAGGACGGAGGGTTGTGCTCGTGCCTTGGGCGCATGGTCGTTGTAAAGCTCGACGGTGATGGAGCCCTGGGGCATGTTAGTAAATCTAATTCGAATAGCATAGGACTGTCTAGAAGCAATTCAACTGTACCATCGAAGTCTCCAGTACCACGTCGGTCGCCATTGGTGCTGTTACACGCTGAATGGGATTAAGTAGAAAGAGATCTTTGACTGATGGTTTAAATAAAATAATGAATGTTTTTGAGGCTGTCCAGTGATGTCAGTTGGTGGTTTGGCTTGGCGCCTTAAACATATTAAACATAAAAGATCAAGCAACACGAGAAACTCCGAAAACAACACCTAACCCTCTTTACCAGTAACTTTACTAATAACTGGTGATCCTGAAAATATGATATTGACAATACTCTAAATAAAAACCAATATTCAACGCCCATTCCCACCTCTTGTGAAGGGACCCTTTATCGCCTTCTCCTACTCTGCGCTCACCCAGCTAAAAGCGTCCTCCGCCAAAAGGCACTCCGCAAGATGGACCCCACAGGGCTCTTCACGAAGCTACTGGACCAGGTCCAGCTCGAATTCACCAAATGCAAACCTCTCATACCGACCTACAGCCATCTCCTAATATCAGCTCTCTTCCCCATCTACATCGGAGCTCATGCGTCCTTAACAAGACCGTCTTCGGCAGCCAAGCCAACCAAACGCATACGTGCAAACGATGAGCCTGAAAACGAAGGAGACACTGACGAGGAAGATGACGACGAAGAAGAGGAAACCAGCGTGAAGAAAATGGAAGGCCTCGAACCATCTGACGCTATCATGTTCCCCATCATGGCCGGCCTGACGCTGGGCGGCCTGTATCTCCTTATCAACTGGCTGAAGGACCCAGCCATCCTCAACAAATTCCTAGGATTCTATTTCTCGCAGGCGGGCACTGTCTTTGCTATTGCGTTTATGGGGGATGGGTTTTCGCTGTTACGATCTTTGGTTTTCCCCTCCCGCTACGCTCTAGATGGCTTTGTGTGGAAAGCAAACCAGCGCAGAAGAGTTTTTGTCGCTATTGGAAATGACGGTTTGCCCCTGGAGGAAGTAGAGGAGCAGCGCAGGTCCCCTCTACCGGGTCATCTAGGAAACATTCCCTTGCCAACCTCCTTTTTAAATGCTCTGTGGCGCGTACGCGGCTTCGTATATAAGAAAGCTACGCTCCGCGCCTATATCCGCGCCGTCGTCGAGGTCAAAAGCCGTTTCACGATCTTTGACGTAGCCAGCACCATTTTAGCGCTCGTGGCGGTGTATTACTTCACCTTCGTGATGAAGCCATGGTGGCTGACCAATTTCCTTGGCTTCAGCTTTTCCTACGGAGCCATGCAGTTCATGTCGCCGACGACGTTCTGGACCGGCTCGTTGGTCCTCAGCGCCTTGTTCTTTTATGATATTTATTTTGTCTTCTTCACGCCGCTGATGGTTACTGTTGCTAAGAGTTTGGATATCCCGATCAAGTTGGTCTTCCCGCGCCCCGCGGCGCCAGGGGAGGATCCTGATCTGGTCAGCATGGCTATGCTGGGGTTGGGCGATGTTGTCATTCCGGGTATGGTTATCGGTTTAGCGCTTCGATTTGATCTTTTCCTTTACTACAAGGCAAAGGCCGCTTTATTAAAGAAGCCCGAGAAAATCCCATATGTCAATGCCGCTGGTAGCTGGGGTGAGCGTTTCTGGACAACATGGTTCACATCCACATCTAGATATGCACCTATCACTTACCCTGTGCGCCTGGATGGAAAGCTCACGTCTCACGAAGCAAAGAACTTCCCAAAGACATACTTCCATGCTAGTCTTATTGGGTATGTAACTGGCATGCTGGCCACGCTGCTGGCAATGCAGATCTCCAACCATGCTCAACCTGCTCTTCTCTATCTTGTCCCGGGTGTGCTTGGATCTCTGTGGACGACTGCCCTTGTTAAGGGCGATATCAAGGAGATGTGGAATTTCTCCGATGCGATCGAGGAGGAAGAGGATAAAAAAGCTGAGAAGGGTAAGGATGTGGATGACGAGAATGGGGAGAAGGAGAAGGAGAAAGAAAGAATCTCCTCGCCATATGGACTCTTCCGTAAGATATTTTTCGGGGATGATTCTAAGGCATCGACATCCACATCTAAGAAGTCTCCTGAATCCACCAACGACACCAACGATAAGGACAAAAACAAGACTAAAAAAACCACAGCAAACGAGACTTCCACGTCTTTGGACCTAATCTCCTTCTCCATTTCCCTCCCCAAGCCAAAGCTGCAGTCGGGGAAACATACGGCCAACAATGGCAATGATCAACATGTAGACAACGATACGAAAACTCCCCCGAGTAATCCAACGAAGCGAGCTGAGGAAACAAAAGAGGAAGAAGATGAATTCGACATCTCCGACTCCGAAAGCGAGCCTTCGTCTTCCTCGTCGTCCCCCGTCCTTGTTCTTGGCTCTGGTGCAGATGTCGAGGAGCCCGCGATGAAGAAGCGGAGGACGAGGAGGGCGGGATAGGGGATTATAGAAATATAAATCCACTTTTAACGGGTCTAGTTTCTAGATTATGCATTGTCGTCGAGCTATTTTTGTATGGTATATAAGATATGATGTACGTGTTATTATTTTTTGTATTGTGTTTTTCAGTTGTTTTGTCATTGATTCACGGTTTTAGGCGTTCGTACATACATTACATGTGTGGAAAGATGGAGGAAGGGTTAAAAATGGCGATAGGTTCATGACATTATTGTTAAAATATACGCGACACATGCATACATACGTGCATGGTTATAATGGGATTTAGATATTCTTCTCTCTCTCCTTTTATTTACTTCTCCCTGGGTTTTGAGATGATGATCTGGTCAACACTAGGGTTTAGCAGACCTAGATAGAAACAAGATTGTAGAGGTTACCTTTATATCTGGGCCTCTCTATCTTTCCTATCCCCCGAAGAAGGCGTGTCTCTACCCAATTCTACTTTAATATGTGATACGACAAGTTGACCACGAAAGAAAAAGAAAAGGGGGGAGGGGGGGTTTGCATACCAGTACATATGTAGCTTCGAACTTTCCAGCTATTTAGTGCCCACATAACCCTGAAATGGATAAATAAAATGCGCATGAATCTATAAATGCAAATGCCATGCTACATACCAAGAATTTAATTCCATCCCATCATCACCCACCAAACCCTCTTTAAGAAAATGAAAAACCAAAATCACCGCCCCCTAAACAACCCACTCCACTCCTCCCACCTCCCCGCCGCCAACGCAACCAGCTCCCTCACCTCCCTCCTCCCAACCGCCAACCCGCCATTCTTCTCCAACTTCAAAATCTTGACTTGACCCCCGTTCTCCTTATCTACAACCACACATACCCACTCCGCACACAACGACTCCTCAAACGCATCCAAATCAGCCAATATCCACCTCTGTGGCCTTCTTCCATCACCACCACTCCCCTTTTCCACCGCTTTCAATTTCTCAGAATCCATTTCACCCTCCACCTCCTCCCCCACCGGCATCGGAATTTTCCACTTCTCCTCCCCATCCGCCTCAAACACTCCAAACGAACTCGCAATCGGCAGTCCCCTGAGTCTCAGCGACCGCGCCTCAGCTACATCGTCAGAACACAGCACCATTTCACTATCCATATCCCACCACGCCTTCGGTAGGCGGGTGTCGCGTAGGGCGGCGATCATGGCGCCCCATGCGGCGTCGAAGGGGTTGCCTGCGTGCGAGATTATAAGGATGTCGATGTAGAGGGTCCAGAAGGCTTTTATTTCAGGTTTTGTTTCTGGTTCTTGTGGTTCCGGGTTGGGTTGGGAAGAGGTCCCTATGTGTGTGAGGTCGGGTGGGTGGTGGAGGATGCGCAGATCGGAGGCCCGGACTAAGCGGGTTGTATGGAGGAGGGAGAGGAGTTTGTGGGAGAGCGATTGGGCGAGGGTGGAGGGGGCGGCAGAGGGGGCAATGCTGGGGGCACAGCCGGTGCTGAGGGAGAGGTTGGGGACAAGGAGGTTGAAGGTGTGGATTTCGGAATCGTCTTCATCATCATCTTCATATTCGTCTTTCACTGGTTCGTTTTGTTGTTGTTGCTGCTGTTGCGCTTGTGTACTGTCAGTTTTTCTCCGCTTTGACGTAGTTGAATCTGACGACGACACGTTCCACGCGGCTATATCATCCGTCAAGAGGATTTCGCCGCGAACACCGCACACGGCGACCGTGTCGCCAATGCGAACCACGGCGCTGGCATTGGTATGTGTTAGCGAGCCGGTGTTAACGGATGCGGGGCGGAATTGGGATGGTGCGCGCCCGTTTACGCGAAGCGGGGGTCTTGAGTCTGGGGAGGAAGGTGAGAGGTGCGCGAGGAGGTAGGAATGCGGTTGGAGTCTGGCGAATTGAGAGGGGGGGAGGGAGAGGGACGGAGGGGGTACTTGGAAGGGTTTGGAGGAGTCGGGGGTTGCGGTTGACATTGTTGCTGATATGGCCGCCATTGTTTGTACAGTGGTGGGTATCCTTTGATTTTTGAGATGTAGTCATTCAGAAATGCATGGGCTTTGGATTGGTTGGAGAGTTGTTAACAGCCCAGCAAAGCGTGGAGGTTCTCGTCGAAACTCGTGTGCTTGGAGCTTTCTTTATTTTTTGATATTGACATTTGATGCGGCAGAATAGTTGGGCAAAGGCGGTGAAATCGATGCACGTGATCTCCTCATTCCTTGCTCCACTTCAATACTTTTATTCAAGAACGATACAGTATTGATTTGGTCAATGCCCTCAAGGATCTGTTCACTGCTAGGTCCGCTCTAATTCACAAGCGTCTGTTTCTCTTGTGCAAGTGACATTTCCCCTCAGCATCCCATGTATGAGTCACAAAATGATTCTCCTAGTAAGAATAACATATCTGCCTGCCAACATGCATCTCAGTTCTATATATATCCCCAAAAACCTTTGCAGTGATTCCTTATAGCTCCTTGCTTAATGACAGCGGGCCCCTACCCAACCTGCCCGGCGATACTCTCTATTATATAGCTCCCCGGCAAACACGCCGATCTACCCCCTCACACACACACACACATATATATATATATAGAGAGAGAGTGAGAGAGAACAGTGTTCTAAACTCAAACATGACAACCATCATTCAAGTGCTGGACCGCGACTGGGACCATCCCGACAGCATAATGCTCCGCCAAGCGCAACGCAGCGAACTAGCGGTGCGATATAACACCCCGGACTCTGAGTATGGGCCGAAGCCTTCCAAGGACGATATCACTGCTTTTATCGTTGCGTATATGGACGCGAAGCCTGTGGCTTGTGGGGCGTTACGGGCGTTGAGTAGTAATGTGAATAATAAAATCGATGTCGATCCGCAAACGCAGATAGAACAGCCACAGCCACAGCCACGGTCGCAGTCATCGTCACCCTCGCCCTCGCCTCTGCGGGGGGCGAGGTAAAGCGAATGTTCGTCCTCCCTGAACTTAGGGGTAAGAAGCTCGGAATCGCTTCGATTATTCTGGAGGCGCTGCATGAGCGGGCGCGGAGTCGGGGGTGGCGGAAGCTAGTGTGTGAGACGGGGAAGTTGCAGCCGGATGCGATTCGGTTTTATATGAGGGAAGGGTATAGCCCCATTGGGAATTATGGGCATTATGTTGGTTCGGAGTTGTCAGTGTGTTTTGAGCGGGAGATTTGAAAGGGAGAGAGGGAAGGGAAGGGAAGGATAGGTATATTGATATATGGGAGTAGGGAAATCAACGGTTGTTTGTCCGCTTGAGACAACCTTTTCCCTGGACTGGCTATAGACGTGAGTTGATACTCTATGATAGAAGCACGAGAAGATATCCTGTTCAACAAACAATGATAACCATCCATTCTCTGTTTCAACATTTGGTGCCATACTTGTAATTTCACGGTGGCGGGAAGAGCGGCATACGGCCCAAAAACAAGGAACACCACAATTGCCAGCATTGAGACAGTTTGTAGCTCGTAGTTGGGACATATGGTATGCTCATTTCTACTTTGACAAGCAGGTGCAAAGTCCAGCAGCAGCCCCTGGGATTATGGGACACTGAGATGAGGCTGACGGAGCGGGACCGATAGCATTGGCATTTGCCCAGATGGGCAGCGTGACATGTAAATAAGAGTCTAGATATCTGAGTATGTAGCCGCTGGCCTCGAACGCTGCTCAATTTTGACTCGATCAATCGTTTAAAAAGCATGTTGACAGGACTCTTCGATGGCCCATAATCCACTGGATTGCATGCTATCTGTTAAATAGGCCGAAATATATCATGAACAAAACGGAATATTTTAACCATGATTTAGGTGTGATATTTTGTCAAACACACAAAAAGGATCAAGTTTTCGGCTCAATTGATGACTGAGCCGTCATCAATTCCGCTCCAGAAAAGGGCGTAAGCACCTTTTTTCCATTAAAATCTGCAGGGAGACGGTCCAATGGGAGTATGAATTCCATGAATTCCATGATCTCCGTGATCTCCGTGATCATATGGCGTATCCCAGTTGAGCAGTGGACCTCCTGTTCTTCTAACAGCGCAGTAAGAATCTCCTTCATGGATGAATTGGGGCCATCGGGACTGACGGCGCTTAGAAAAAAGTTCTATATAGATATAAAAAAGCAAGGCCTAGAAATCCAGAAGCAGCAGGCGGAGAGAGATGTTTCCGTGCACTTAACCTTGTCCCTGTCAGAAGGTCATGATTATCATCGAATTCCCCGGCAGTTGTTCGGCGACAGGGTTGTAGTCGCGGGATAGTCATGTACTGTACTAGGTATATGCCTGCAAACTGAAGGATAAGTGTGCACAATAGATTTCGTCATCGAACCCCGCCATGCAGAGAGCATCGCGATATTGTGCATATTGATTGACGGTTAATACATTTGTAGTTTGAAGGGTAGAAATATTGGACGTCTCATCCAACATGTAGCAAATAGAGGATATTACTGCATGTATGACATGCTATTTTTCTGTCCAACCCCTCCAAGACAGCGAAAATTTTTATGATATTGAGACATCTTCGATCGTGATGGGGAGCAGCAGACGGTTAGCGGGCATGGCGTATATAGTGCAATCAAACAATATCCCTGCTGTAATGGATGTATCTATTCATCGTCCTCTAGGAAACAAAATGGGTCCCTGGGGAAAACCAGCCCAATGCAGTCAGCGAATGCGCCGGTTGGAAAAATGAGGTTCGCTTCCTCAGGCTCATTTGAAGAAATCTCTGGGCGTCATGCTGAAGAGAGAGAGAGGTAAGAAACAGCTTATGAATGGAGGAGAGGAGAAGAGGAGGAGTTGCCAAGTAAGGATGTTAAAACAACCAACATGAGATCTGTTATCCTATCCTACAACCCTTGAGGGAATTGACGGTTCCAAGGTTATTACTCGGATTAACTAATCATCCGCCCATATATAGACATCTGAAGTTCTGACTGGATGGAGAACTACAGCCACCTGCGACCTCATCACGGGCCAAATACAGCGCTAGACACCACTACTGCAGCCTGAAGCACGTCAAGCCCGGGGGAGGCCAGACTCCAACATCCAATCCCACGCCAATTCGGGGATGTGCAAGGACAGATGGTGGCCGGTGGAGAAGGCTGGGGAGCGGTAAACACAGCATTGCCATTCGCCCGTCTCTATTTATCCTCTATGATTCGCGGGATCCCTTTTTTAGAATGTGGAGATCATACCCAAGATGGCTACGGCTGCCGGCGTAGTTGGCCCGATCCTGTACGGGATGAACAGAGAATTACGATGTGGTGACACCAATGCCCCTCAGTTTTGCTGTGAAAATGCTCGAGAAAGTCTGGCTGCATGGTAATTACGCTGTATCCTGCATAGCATCTGCAGAAGCAGGCACATTTCAACCGAGACTCTAGGCGCAGATGGTTGCCGAAAGTGTACATGCTTGCGATGGCGAGTACTAGACGACAGCTGAGAGCATGAAGGCTGACCTCGAAAGAGGCATGCTTGAGAAACGATGTTGGCTAGGGATGAATTATTCCAGTCCCTACACTTCCAGCGCAAAATACTCTATATACATGGATGATGTTAATCAGGCAATTGTATCAAGAGTACGGAGTAGGATGGAGAGGCTTTATGATTGGCCCTGGTGAACATATGAATATCGAGCGCAAAATGCCAGGGTAAAGAGCTCAAATGGATAGTGACTTCATCTCGGAATATATTGTCCAAGAACGCCATCCTTGGTCGTCACAATTTGAGTCGTCCATCCTCGCTTCTGATTCGATCACAAAATATCCCCGCTCCCAGAGGGCTGGAGGTCTAGGGCACTATCGATGAGAGCTTTCTCTGTGGTGGAGCCCCGCGGAATGTCCCCATGTTCCCAGCTTTCTTCAAAAGCGCCTGTTGAACGGCATTTGGGTCTTCCCACCTCTCGCATGAACATAATAAAATGCGCCCTGCAGCGTGAAGAGCTCAAACAGCCTCCAGTTTAACAGAGCAAAAGCAGATCGTGGAAGTTCCACCATCTTCCCGTCACACTCCACAATTCATGCATCTCGACGACCGTCGAATACTATCCAGTGTCGAGTAGCTATAAGATTTGACTTTCTCCTACCGCTGAACCTCTACGCCCATCACATATCCACGAGGCCTTCGATCTTTCTTCCAACCAATTCCCTAACGCGATCAATCTTAATTCCAATTAGGACCCTCAAGAACACCCCTTTGTGAGGAAGTAGCTCCTGTCCCACCGTGGACCCCAAAGTGGCCCGGCACCTCGAACCGACATATATCTACCCACCTGTCCCACCATTTCCCGAATATATCTCCGTACGGCTGGTTGACTATCAAGGGGCTATCAGGCTGGCCGTTGCCTTTTGAACTTGTATATTCACATTCCTTCGTTCCCTGGATATCGATTTCGCTTTTGCATCCACTTCGGCACCAGCCTGTGGTGTGGTCCGTACTCTCACTTCCCTGTCTTATATCGCCACCTCGAAGCTGTGTTATCGCAACATCGTGGGAGTCAGTTGCACCACTTTTACATATCTGTCATACGGTCTGCAAAAGTACACGTGTTTATTCCAAACGGCAAACCAATTGGAGACGAGTCGACACTGACCGAAATCGACATTTCTTCTGGATTGCACGTTTTCGCGGGCCACTGCTTGCTGCTTTTGTCAACACTCATAGCTCTTCCGCTCTAACGCCATCTTTGCCTGTGACGATATGCATATAAGTCAATAATAACTTTTGATTTTTCGGTTGCTCTGGCAATTTCAGCCTTGTGGACTCTGCGAATATCCCGCGCTCTTTCGATCGCCTCGCCTTTCGATTCCGGTGGTGAATAAACTGCGTTATAAAGTGGGTACCAGGGATTGGCAGAAACGGCATTTAGCAAGTAGGGGAGCTGGGAGAATCACGCTAGGCAAAGGAATCTTCAGGCCAGGAAGCAGATTGACATAACTTCCATGGTATACCAGCTGGATCTGGCATAGGCGATTGCTACATCTTTCTTTGGAAAGCGCCTTCGAAGTCAACAAACCATGTCGCCGTTTAACAGGTTGGAAGACACTTCGGGGATCTTTTCCAGGGGCTTGGAATCCTCACTGGTTTCACTAGCGAAACGCATCTCAATTCCGCCCGACGCCCACCAGTCTCCAATAGAAATAGAGGAGAGCAAAAGGGATCCATGGATAGAATCAGATAAATACGCCCTGGGTTGGGTATATTTCTCAATCATCTTGCTCGTCGCTACGGCTTTGCTCCACCTTTACAATGTTTGGTGCGATAAGATAAGAACGGGCCTCTACAAGGAAGAAGTCCTTAATAACAAGACGTCGTCACCACACTCGGATTTCGAACTGACAAGCCCCGGTACTGCCAACTCCTCGCGCAACTTCTTCCCCGCAGATGGACCGCTTCCATCCACGTCTGCGCCTAGACAAGAATCTTCAATCTCGAATTTACCGTTTATAAATTATCTGACTGCACTCATAAGGTGGATAGTCTACCGACCAATTCCTGTTATAAGAATATGGAAACTGCAGATCGTAGCCCCGTCGATGGGCGCCACCGTTATCGTGCTGATGGCTTTGATATTTGTCACACTGTATTGCTTCATACCCCAACCACTTTTCTATAACAGCATCCGATCCGGATCTCCTCCTCTAGCTATACGCGCTGGAATGATCGCCGTTGCGTTGATGCCGTGGATAGTCGCGCTGAGCTCAAAGGCAAATTTTATCTCTCTAATAACAGGCATTGGCCACGAACGGCTTAATGTCCTGCATCGATGGGGCGGCTACCTCTGCCTCTTTTTGAGCCTCATCCACATGATTCCATTTTACATAACCCCGGTCTGGGAGGACGATGGACTGCAAATATATGAGAAACTTCGCACGGGGAAATTGTATATATACGCCTCTGGACTAGCAGCATTCGCACCGCTTTGTTTCCTTTGTGTCCATTCCTTACCCGTGCTCCGCAACCGGATGTATGAGCTTTTCGTAACTTTACACGTCCCTGTCAGCATCGTCTTTCTAGGGATGCTTTTCTGGCACTGCAGCAACTTCCTCACTTCGTGGCATTACCTATTTTCTACCATGGCGATCTGGCTATTGTCATACTTGGCCAGACTATTCTTCCTCAACTGGACCAATCCATTCCGTCTTTCCTGGCTCATCGGGGAAGAATCCGCAGTCACAATTCTCCCCGAAACTGCAGTCAAAATCACGATTCCCACGCAGCTAAGATGGAGGCCAGGTCAGTACGTCTACTTGCGGATGCCGGGCATCTCATTCTTCGAAAATCATCCCTTCACCGTTGCTTCTCTATGTAGTGACGACTTCCCATCCGAATACGGCGAGCAGTACCGAGATATGACACTCGTTTTTCGGCCATTTAGCGGCTTTACCGGCAAGGTACTTGATACTGCTCTTGAGAAGGGCCCATATAAGACCTATCGCGCCTTTATAGATGGCCCTTATGGAGGCATGCGACGGGAAATAGCCTCATTCGATGACGTGGTATTCTTTGCCGGAGGTAGCGGCATCACAGCCATTGCCAGTCAGCTCCTTGATCTAATCAAAAGAATGCGAGACGGCAAAGCCCTCACGCGAACGGTGCGGGTTATCTGGGCCCTCAAGCGCCCAGAGACGATGGAATGGTTCAAGGAAGAACTACGGATATGTCGCGAATACGCCCCTCCAGGTTCCATCTTCTGCCAATTCTACCTCACCGCTGCGAAACGCTACGACGGAACGGCCATAACCCGCTCGAGACCCCATAGTACTGTCTTACACGATCGGATAAACGACGTCTTCCAGGGAGTCGCCAGCAAGCGAAACTCCGCCTTCATCCGTGAAGAAGCCGGCGGCGACGCGGAGCGCGAGAAGGAACTTCGGCGTGAAAACGAAGATGGCATATCCGCTCTACCACCCGCCCACATCCACCAACACCACCAAAACTATCACCTCTCGCCCTCCCAAGCACCCGAAATCACCGCCCCCGCCCCCATCCCCGGCGCCGCCCATCCATTCCCCTCTTCCCCCTCCTTCCAGCAAGATTACTTCAGCCAACACCCACCACAACACCACCACCAACAACAAGGGCCCGAGGACCCCCGCTCCTTTGACTTCGGCTTCCCCAGCACCCCGACCCTCTTCCAAAAGAACCTAATGCGCTTCGCCTTCCTCCCCACGCAGAAACGCGACGGCTGGCGCACCGAATACGGCCGGCCGGACATCCCCTTCATGCTGCGACAGTTTTCTAGGGACTTTGGCCGTCGCACGTGTGTGTTTGTCTGCGGACCGCCGAGTATGCGGATTGATGTGGCGAATACGGTTGCGCAGTTGCAGAGGGTTGTTATGAAGGATCCGGGGAGGGATGAGTTGTATTTGCATACGGAGAATTATGCGATTTGAGGGGGTCCGTTGGTTAGTGATGTTGGAGGTTTACGCGGAAATTGAGCCTACATGTTTGTCTGCTTGGAGAACCCGTGTTGTTTATATTATTCTACCAACATCTACATATTTTTTGGTCCTTTTCTTATGTTTATATTTTGAAAGGGAGGGTAATACCCGGGCTAGGATTGTGGTTTATATATGTTGAAATATCTATCTGTTGATAGTAGAGCGATGGGAGGGATGGGCACAATTTTCCCCCCCTGCCCTTTTCATGGATCTGAGAGAAGACTTTCTTATTCTACCTCGACATATATTTCTTTTTTTTACTTTTTTCCTTCTTCTTATTTCATTTCTCTGGGATCTGGGCTTCAAATTCTTTTCACCCCTCTGCATGGGGTCATTCTTTTACATATTCAGATATTGCCCCCTTTCTGCTTCACTTGCTACCTATCCACCTACTCCCTGTTATTACTACTATGATACCCTTCTCCAATACATTAAGCTACTCACTCATAGGTCTATAAATTTACATATCTAGTGCTCCACACACAAAATAAAATAAAAAAATCATAATATATCATATCATATCCTATATACAATTCATGAATAGTTTAGGATAGTGCTGCAGTTTGCCTATCCTAGAGTAATATGTTAGAAATGTCTCCTTCGCGCTATTTTCTGAAGTTCGATACATGTCCATGTTATAGCCTCAGCGGAGTTTTGCATATCGCAGATATGTAACTACGTCTTGGTAAACGACGCGATCGGGGTGTCGCTTGTCATTTTGGAAAGAGAAATAGTAGTGACGGAAATATCACATCGAGCAATGTAAATATGAGGCCCCGCGGACGCGTTGTTGTGAAATTCTCTCCTTCTCAGATAATTCCCCACCGGGTCGTGAGGGGAAGAAGCGCTGATGAGATACTACGAGATTGCATTGTGTATGTGGAGCATGAGGTCGTTTCCGCATACCTTCGTCAGGAATGTATGGAGTTTGTGAAGCGTTCCATGCCTGCAAACGCATTATTGGTTCGCCTTCATTGGACGTGGCCGTGGGTGGATAGAGCTGGAGAGGAAGGCATCTTGATCGATATCATGATGTAGTCCTACGTAGTTCCATTAACTCAAGGAGGTACTTCAGTTGGGCTGATTCTTTGGTAGTAATGTGCCGTAATCCCTTGCAAGATTTCCCCAAAGGGCGCATAGAAAATGGTAATGGACAGGAGTAAAGCAAGCTTCTTTTTGCCGGGCCCTTAGCATAATATATCATGTACTATGAACGCTTTTCACTCGTTTCCTAACACACTCTTCCATGTCGACAGTGTCGTATTCCTCCAGTTTCTCTGCCATGGCAGGGGTGGCTTCATCAAGCTCAACTTTCTCCCAATCATCGTCACCTTCGTTATCCTTGGTTGCCATGTCGTCAGGTAGTTTAGGTTTAGTATATTCATCATCCTCGTCCCATTCCAGATTAAGTTTGACAATCTTCGCACCACCAGGCTTCAGCCGTCTGTAATACCCCTCAACCACGCCTTCTTGTACTGTAAATCCTCGCGCAATGTACCAGAGCAGCGCTTCCTCGTTTGTCTCGTGGACATGCGCCGTAACCGTCCTGATATTATAATGCCCAACAATCCCAGATACTGGTCGCAATGACGTTCCTGACGAGACAGCGGGATCATATATCAAAGAATCCAGCAGAGACGCAGCTATGCCTTTTCCACGATAAGGCGAGAGTAGGTGCAGCGTTTGTACATATAGATTCGTGGCTTGCCGCAACCGGCGCGAAGTGGACGAATTAGCGGACGTGGATAGAGGTTCTAATCGACATCGTATCCCACCAATAACCTTATCTGAACTCGACAATGAGAGCGCCTTGGCAGTTGTGGAGAAAGTGGTTGCCAACACATCGGTGACGGGGTGGTCGTGGTAGATGGCGACGCGTGATATTGAGGCGACAATGGGGTCTGTGATTGTAGCTGTGTAAAACGAGTTTGGGTAGCGAACTGGAAGCAGCAGGCCCGTAATCCGCATTAATGATGGGACATGTGCCGTCCTAACTGGTTCGATAGTGACGTTTGGATGTGGAGTATAAACGGTATCTAGAGAACTGGGGTATGGTTTCGGCTCAAAAGCGGGGTCGGTGTTACGCGATTTGTTAACGCGCGTCGAAGCTAGAGACAGCGGGGGAGGCAGGGGAGTAGTTTGGAAGGAGGGGAGGCTATTTCTGAAGTTTGTCTTGTCGACATTTGATCTGCCATTGTTGGCTCTATTGCTCGTTGTAGAGGGCGGGGAGAATGGCGGAGGAGGGGTAGCTTTGGCCGCACCCCTTGCGAAAAACGGGAATGCCATAGCTCTGAGCGTAGATGACAGAAGTATTCTAGAGCCGCAACATTTGTGTCTATTAGAAGGAAACTTTGCGGAAATATATAACGAAATATAAACTAGCCACTCTGTCCTGTTCAGAAATGACCACCTGATGATGTTGATATTGTCGTTGTTTGTCGATGGTTGGCAGCCATCGATGCGGCTTAAATAAGATTGCGGAGATGAGATAAGATAAGATCTTCCCCTGTTTCGAAGCTTACGCCAAGTTACCGTGACATACCGTAACATTACCAGCTGTCTCCAACAATGACGGAAACGGCAACGGAAAGCTTTGAGATTCAACTTTGTAGAGTACATGTACTTGTACAATTTATCTCCCGGCAGCACCACGACACCCACCCACAGCCCGCTTCCCTCACAACTTAACTACGCTTGATACTGCTCAGAGGTCGGAATAGTGGGCACATTTTTGGGCATTTCTGCTGGTGTAAAGGTTCATTTTGCTCCTCCCACAGCTCGCGCTGTTCAATGGCTAACTCTATAACCGCATGTTGCAGGAAAGTCTCAAAACACAGACGTCGCTCTCTACTTATTTTCCTTATAAATGCGCCTAGCAAGCAGCCTAGGGGACTCTCCTTTCTGGTCCTTCGTTTTTGGATAACCCCGTTACCGCGATACAAACGGACGCCGTTCAACCGCACAAAGAGTGCATTTCTAGCAGGCGCCCGAGGAAAAACCAAACACCCAGCGGGTTTTATTCCAGAAGCATACGCTCTTAATCCAGGCGGTCGACGTTAGTTTTGGTTTAAAACGCATGGAGACATACTATACACACTTGGGACAAAGGAATCCGTGCAGTCAAGGGCTGCACCTTGCGGAGGCTGCCTTGAGCTGAACCAGCTATATCCAGGTCAGCTTCTATTCTGTCTGTCGAAGCCACGATGGCTTACATATGCTCTTAAAAATCCCGGGGAGCATACAAAACTAGCAATGAGAGTTCTCTCTCAGCTGTCAACGGTTTAATACGACTGTTTATCACCATTTCCTATCATGATGGCTGCTTTTTAGTGCCGTGAACAGAATTTATAAATTTTCATTGTCTCATATAAACTGATTGCGTGTACTAGAACAGGAGGATAAACCTTCCAGCATGGCTGGAATTCCGGAGACGGACAACGTTATCCTGTCCGCGCCCATGTCTAAATTGGTAAGCCCCCAACGACCCCTTGTTTAATCCTGCGGGCATGGGGTAGCGTTCTCTATTCCTAGGAGGCTTATGGCTGCGTGGTCTAACTGGCATCCAGACCCGGAATGTTCTCGACGACACTTTCTATAACATCATCCATGACATCGTTGCGAAAGTCCACCGTGAAGAGAAAATTGCCCGCATGAGGTCAGCTGTCGTCCTAGCAAAGAAAGTTGGTGAGGAAGAAGCGGCCCGCCTCCAAGCCAACGAGCTGGGAGAACCTGAGAGCGGATCTGCCGAGCCTGGTGCCATTGGTACGTCGAATGTGAAGCAAAAGGACCGAAGCCCTGTTCGAGTCGAGACAGACGGTGCAATATACGAAAATGGGAAAGTATATTTGAAAGGAAATCCATTTCAGACGACCAAAGAGATCCTGTGTCCGAACTGCCGTCTTCCGCGCCTTCTTTACCCGCTCTCCGGTATTGGATCTAGACCACCGCCAGATCCATACAAAGAATACTGTAAAAAGCATCCCCCGATCATCATGCCAGGCCATGATGTTCATGGTAATCCATTCGCGACAGATAAGATAAACAGAAAGAAAAAGCAACAGCCACAACAGCAAACCAGCTCAAACACGCCCGCGTCCAGTCCACCATCGACGCCGTCAACGCCATCAAACTCCTTCAAACAAGTCGTCGCCGAGAAAATCTCCTTCCCCACCGTAAAATGCCCCAACTGTCCACGCTACTTCGTCGTCACTAGGGTCGCCCAACACCTAGATAGATGTCTAGGACTGTCAGGCAGGCAGACAAAACGTAATCTCACTCCGATGGAAAGCGGGACTAATACCCCAGTGCCCCCTCCTATGAAACCTTCGACACTCAAACGCGCCCTCCCCAATGGCGACGACGATACAGCATCCGGATCCGTCACCAAAAAGAAAAAACTAAACACCCCGAAGAAATATTCCGGCAAGAAACCCACCCCACCAAGCAAACTGAAAATTGGAACGACCCCCGACATGGCAGCTGCCATGGAAATTCCCGATTCAACGCCCACTTCCGCCGGCGGTGGCGGTGATGGCGATGCTGCCAGCAACACAACTACAACTACTATCACAACAACAACGAGTAAGAAGAAACTAAATCCAACAGAAGGAAAACCTGGCAAGCTAAAAGCGAAATGATTTTTGAAGATAGGTAAAACAGGCAGGTCGTGACATGATTGATACGAATGCTATTCCTTCCGGGGGGTCCTCGGTCGAATCCCCATTTTTACCATCCTACTTTTCTTTACGTCCGTCCTCCCATCACCTACGCTTGACTTCTCTCCTGCCCTCTCTTCTTCTACTATTATCCATCTACCTAACGACACCACGTATTTTCCTACAATCTTCTGTTCCGTTTCTTTTTATTGCAACAAATACATTTATATATCACATACATACGGCGAAGGAGGGAAATCATGAGCATCAGAACGGAGTTTTTTGCCTTCTTATTTGCTTTTTGGCCGGGACTTCAATTTCTTTTCACAGAAATCGATATACATTTACATGCATGCATATATCATGTGCACTCGATCGAAGTGCTATCTAAGCTGGGTTTGCTCATTTGAATGCTTGGTCGCTTGGCCCGTTTTGTTCAAAATAAATACCTAATGTGCAGGTATGTATGGTGTTTTATTTTTATTATCTATTTCTATAGAATACAATTTTTTTTCTTCTTCTTTCTCTCCTTTACATTTTCCTTTTTACATGCCCGCCTTTTAGATGTACTGTACATTTCCCCCTTTTTAATTACATTATCATACCTGTTCTATTAGGTAGAGAGGGCTTTTGAGTATACGTTTGTTATTCTGACCGCTTTCTTCATTTTCCTCCCTTCATCGCGGCATTATTACATTCGAACCGAATCGAATCGAAGAATCACACTCGAATACACACATCCATCCATCCATCCATCCATCCGTTCAAACTACAAATAAGCAAGCAAGCAAAATGGGTACATAATTGTACATTTATCTGTATGTAGTATAGCCGCAATGGTATCTATATAGATAATATCGCTATATATGTATTGTACTGTACATGTACATATCAATACTATATACAAAAGGGGGATGGATGATGGGCAGTATTGGATAGGATAGAATGGCAGGGGCTGGAGTGTACTAACATAGGGTTAGGTCAGACAGAACGAAGAAGAAGAGGAAAAAAGGAAAAAGATGCTGATTGGATAAAAAGCAAACGACGCGGGCGAAAAATGTACTGTACAATATAACAGTTTATCTTCAATGTCAAGTAACGGCATTGAAATTGTGGACGCATGAAGAGAGGATAAGTGGGATGGATGAGTAGAAGAGGAACAATTTGGTGTACAGATGAACCAGGCAAAAGAAGAAATGAAAATAGAGCAAAAAATCAAAGAAATGGAAAAGAAAATTAAAAACTAGCACATAGAGCAAAACATAGAGTAAGCAGCATCGGGAAAAGGGACCATAACTTGAAAACGGCTCGCGGGCAACACGGGATGTTTCACTGATATTTGATCAAGTATATATACAAGATAAGAGTTGTCGGTTGCGTTTTTCTCTCAGCGAGGAAACAAACAGAAAGAGGAGGAAAGATAGGCAGGATGACGTTCCGTATTCTCCTTGATAGATTATTCGAATGCTGGCAAATTGTAACTCATTTGCTCCTACCATGTTAAATATCGAAAAAAAGGATCCAGTCCTATGTAATTACATCCAACCAATCATCCACTTTTGTCTTTCCAGTTCTCTAGGAGAGTAGGTCCCGATTTCTCTTTGTATTATTTACCAGTCCACAGCACGTAAACCTGGCCTGGTGATGCTTGCTTGCTTGCTTGCTCGCTTGGTGGTAAACGGTCATTCAGTCTGTTTCCTATATAGGTTCGAACCCATTCTTTAAATCTATCTGGCGGTACCGTTCACGGTCCTTGCGGTCTTTGAGGACAATGGCGATGCAGAAGAGGAGGATGGCATCGATGGCTGTGGAAATAGGAATTGTTAGTCTTAAAACTTTTTTTTGGCTCCCTTTCATTTTTTTCCACTTTGTCATATTTATTATATTTCACAAAGACTAATGAGCGAAAAGAAGGGATGAGAAAATGACTCACCAACAACACCAAAATCAGCTGTAAAAATAACGTCAAGAAAGTGATTTGCGTAATCGGAGAAGGGTCCTACGCATCCTGCTTTCTGTGCAGCGACAAGGGGGGTCGGGCATGTTCGATCGATTTGGAATGGCGGAGAGGTGCTGTTTAGATAGCCGCAGCAGTCGAACTGAAAACATCTCAACTTCGTTAGTATATTCTCGTTATTGCTTCCCGCCTCCTTTTCCTTAAGTTTTCTTTCGAGGGATGATATGTGAATAAATATATATCAAAAACGCACCCTTTGCTGCAGCAAACTTTGCACCGCCGCAGGCTGTTCCGTCCACATAACCCCCAATTTCGATCGTGTCTTCAGCGTTTCGAACCAGATGCTCAACCCTAGGCAAAGGGTGAAGATAGCGCTTGTAAAAACGAACCAGCCATGGATTTTGAGCCACAGCCGGTCCGTCCCTAATATTATCGCGGGCAGTGAGAGAATGAAGGTGAAAAAGATGAAACCTGCATTGACGATCGCGGCTAGAAAAGCAAAACAAACGTATAAAATGTCAGTAATGAAGAAAAAAAAGATTATCCATAATGCAAAATATGATAATGCAGAAATTCGGTTCAACCGTAGAGAGGGAACGACGAACGGGTAATAGGGCAGTGCGACAACAGCAATATATGCGCGATGTTATCCAATGTTGCTTCGGCACCCACTTGCGATTTGCTGATGAGCGCAACGGCGAGAATGAGGCCGCCACCAAGGACGAAAAGCCCGTCTGCGGCGAAGAAAGTGGCGAGGATCTTATTGACCATGTCCTTCGATTTCTCGTTTATGTCTCAACTCAAACTCTCCAAAATCTTTCTTCTTTCCTTTTTCTCTCTCTTTCTTCTTTTCTTTAAAAAGTATATATTGCAACGCGGCAAAAGCGCAGCTAACACACACACACTCTCTTTCGCAAAAATCTGGGGTGCCTGCACTCCCCGCTTCCCTTCCCTTCTATTATATCGCTCCTCACTCCACGCTCCTCTCTCCTTCTAATGCACCCCGACCTCACACAGGAGAAAGTAACGGCGTTAACTATCTCAGTCGTTAAAGTGCAAGATCCGGATCCGCAAGAGTAAAGAAGTGAAGGAAAAAGACGATTGACGACCAGCGCCAATGTCTCTAGATTTTATGAAGTAATAACAACAACAGCGGCGGCAGCGGCAGTAAGTAGTAATTAAAAGAAATTAACGAATAATGAAGTAGAGTGAAATAAATAGAAAAGAGTGAGGATATGGATATGAATGGTAATGAAAGTGTATGCACTTCATCTGCATCTGCATGTCTCCACCCTTAAGCTGCCCTTTCGAAGCAAGGGAGGGAGAAACGAGGTTTGAGGTAGTTAGTGAGAGCAGGAAGAAAAGTAAGACGGAGAGAGTGAGAGTGAGAAAAAGAATACGAGAGGAGTAGCAATGAGCTACATAGGTACTTTAGCAGAGTTCAATGCGCCAGCCGCCAGTGGGCAGCAGCCGGTTATCAGACCCAAACTGACACACAGAATGGGATATTTTTGATGAATAATTGATAATAAGAGAGCAAGTGGTGCCGTGGCCCCATTCCGCACGTCGCATGAGTGGTTCATAGTCGTGGAACCGCGGGCGTTGTCTGTTACAGAAGCGCAACCATTGAGGTTTCAGTGTTGGCTTGCCACTACATGTGGGCCCCCTGAGCTCGGCGGTTAGCTGGTGGTTAAATTTAGTTAGGAAGGGGAAAGCCAGGAATATTCCAGATGCTGTTGATTTGGTAGGGTTAGCTGGGAGCTATTATAATTAGCTTCGAGATGCATTCTTTATTTAGTATAGAGAGGGGATTGGGTGTGGTTGAGATAGGCCTACACGGGGAGTTGAAGAGAAGACAGAGGAAGTGAAGTTGAAGTTGAAGTTGAAGTTGAGATGGTTGGAGGGGGAAAAGCAGTGGGTGGGTGCCAAGACGGGGGGCTACTCCAGCTACATTCAAGTTATTGCTGCGACATCATATTTAGGCGACAGACCAGACAGACACAGCCCTAGACATTCAATACAACAGCAATCACTACGATGGAATATGATTCCTCAGGGCTGCATTGCTGTTAATTTCAACCCTGGCCCATAGAGTGGCATGTTTGAGACTTGTATACAAAATATAAGTTGCCTTGTAAAATTATACCCTAACTACTTCGTAATTATATAACCAATAATATCTCATCATATCTTATCTTATCTCATCGTATATAAAGAAATAGGGTGGAATGGCTTTGGTGGGTGGGCCCATATATATATAAAGCGTAAAATAGAAGGGGCATGCATAAAACAACATGATACTTCCGAATAAACGGAGAACGGGCAATAACAGGATAATAATAAGTATCTCCCGCTCTCTGCGTGAGAGAGAGATTTCATCCCACGGCAAGTCGAGACGGCGCAGCGCAAAGTGACAGCCCATAGATGGAGTTGTCTCGTTTCTAAAACCCCGACTGGCACTGCCATCTTCTCCTCTCCTCCCCGACAGACTCTGTGACCATTTCAAACCCTACCCTGGAAATTTCACTGGGGCGGAGTAGCCTGTACTCCAGTCACTTCCTTCGGCCAACACAACCACGGTTGCCACTCCTCCTCGAGCGCCGTTTCAATCTGCTTCACCAGGTACCGTGCCCAACCTTTCATAAACCATTGGTCATCCAACCGCTGCAACAGCGCCGAATAGTGTGCCAGTATCACCATAGCCTCGGGCTTGCGCTCGCCTAGCAGCTTCAGATATGTCTGCGGAATGGCTATTGGCCACACGAAGATCACGGGGACAAAGTCCTGCTTGCGCTCCGTCAGGATGGATACCTGCGTGTAAGCATTGAGCAGCTGATGGATCGCAAGCGCGTATGCATTGGCTGTCTCTCTGTCCTGTGCGAGGTTATCGTTGGAGCAGAGACGGAGCAGGTCCGTCACGCGGTCGGAGTCGTGCACGTTATGAGACGGCGCGGTTTGCTGTGTCATGGCCTTATTCAGCAGGGGCGCTAGAAAGCTCCGGGATAAAGTCTCCCACTGTGTCTGCAGGACCGAGTTGCAGCCGCGGACCATGTGGAACCAGTCGAGAATCTCCTTTTGGGCGCCTAGGTATGCCTCCTGCCCGACCGGCTCGGCTGGGTTCGTGGGCGCTGCAAAAGTGAGCGCGACGAGGATGCACGAGAATGCGAAGATGGCCACGCAGTTTGACGGGTCGACGCGGTTCAGCGCTTCATGGAAGGACTGCACGGCCATGCTTTGGTGAGTGGATGCTCGAAAGGCCAACGACTCCCGCCGCTGAGGGCGTAGGTAGGAGAGGTGCAGGGCGGCGGCGGCGAGGATGCCACGCAAGAGGAATTCATGCTGGAATCCTAGCTGGACTACCTGTATCTGCCATAGCTCGTGCTGGTCGGAGGTCGCGCCCGACGGGAGGGTTTTGTAGGTGAAGGTGGTGTAGTGGTGGAGGAGTTCGAGGTCGATTACATCTAGGCCTGAGCTCCTTGAGATGGTGGAGCCGTTTGCAGAGGGGCCGATTAAGGATGTAGTTGGCGAGCGCGAAAGAGCGGAGTGCGTTGTAGCCGTTGATAGCTGCGGAGACGACAATGCTATTGTAGAGGAAGATGTTGATCTTGATGATAGTGCTCGATGTGCTAGGTCGCAAATGATGCCTCGCCGGGCGCAATTTGAACATTGTGGAGGGTGTTCATCGCACTAGATTGCCCATCTCCTCCCCCGCCGCCGCGGGGCAGCCAGATAGATCTAGTGTCAGCGGTTGTTCTTTTTCCTTTGCTTAGGCATTAGTTACGCAGATAAAAGACAGATATTGAGGCTTATTGACTTTGATGCGCCGCGATTTACACTGGGTGCAACCATTCCGCGATTTGGTATGCGATTTGCGACAACCCATTATTTGTTAAATATGTTTTATTGAGCTCTGCGACGTGGTCATATCATGTTCATGTTCGGCATTGCTAGTTATGCCGCTGTACCGCTGCGGAGATGGCTGAAGATGCACAATACACCCAGACACCGAGGTGAAGCTGTAGATAGATAGCGGTGGGGGTGAACGCTGAAGGGTGCTGGGCGGAGGAGTTGGATAGAGTTCTTTTTGCCCTGTTTTTATCCATTGAATTGCAAGTGGACAACAATTGATGATTGAATAATATTAGTATTTGTTCGTTTCGTAAACTTCTCCACTTTAGGCTTCAATATAGGATTTATCCCCGATGTGAGCTAGTTACCCAGCTATATTTATCACAGGAGGCTAACTAGTGAAGCCGACATTTTGATGCATTCCTCCTTTTTTTTTATTATCTTCCTTCACGATATTCTCAAGGGTATGAATGTATATACACATTCACCCAACAAATCCAGACAGATATATGTCCCCGTTCTTGATCTAAAGATCCTGGATAATTTTACACTCTGTCATGACCCTGAAACAACATCGACGATGCCCAACATCCATCCAGTCTGGGGATTTTTATCGATCAAAATCTCCAGACCGCTAAGTTCCTTATTTCTTCTATATCTATTCAGCTATATCTATTCTTTACAAGCGAAGATATTAAGTATAGCAAAATGTGGATTTCGATATTCTCGCTACCTATACAGACACCTCTCTTTATAGCGCTAATGCTAGTTGTGTTTAGGTATGATGACAGCAGAAAAACAGAAACCGTAGTGGTTTCAACTGCCAGAACCTTGCCTTACTCTACATCTAAATACAATTCTGCTGTGGAATCAACCTATTTAGGTCTATTCAACCTTATCGTGGGCCATAACACATTTCATAGGTAACGACACATATACACATCTGGGTTTGCCCCTCACAAGTCCAAAACTTTCAAGCTGGCAGCTCTTCACTCGTTCAATTAAGAGCGAATGATGCTCAGAAGCTGGAGCCATTGCAGATATGGGAAACCCTTTGGCAGGCATATTAGGTACCTGCATCTAGAGGCCAGGCTGGTTGTGCTTGAGAGAGGGAGAATCTACATTCGAAGAATCCCCAAAGTTTTTCATCAGCTCCCGGATACCTAAGGTACTACATAGGACTGAGGAACATACGGAGTAGATGTCAGGCTTAGGGACGGTTGGCGAGCAGCTCATAAGAAGCTGGTCGCCCTATACTTACCTAGAGGCCTAGAAATATATCTTCTAGGCTTTACCGCCTGGCTACGGAACTACTACATTCCCTATTACGCGCGTATCAATAAACTTTTGCGATCAAGGAAGATCCTTACTCTTTGACAACTCTACGGGGGAATCCAGGCGCAGGGACTTCTCTTGACGTGCAATAGTCATAACGCCTACCAAGGCCAGGACGGGACTGCAAACCCTTGCGCATTTTGAAGGCGCTTTCGATATCGCTAACCCATCAATGTCAGCACACTACGACCCACTAAAGAGCTCGGCGAGGCATTTTCGACAAAGTTACAAAGGGAGAATCCAGCTCTCAGTTCTGTTTGAATTACCCCGTTCGATTCCCGAAGGGAAATTGATGTGTACCTACCTTCAGCAGAGTCCATCTATTATAGAGTCACCGAATTACATCTATTATTTGACATACTAACAAAAATCTCGCAACATCAATTGGCACAAACAGTTATATGTATTTGTGTCTCTTCAAGCACAGGGAAACCCGAGCACGAAGAATCCTAAGTTTATCCTACAGAATATTACTAGTTAATTTCAGTTGCTAACATCAAGCCTATTCCCGCCATTTGATGTGTTGTTCGATCGACTTCATCACAGGCTTGCCATTGAGCGACAACTTTGACACGATTCTCATGGTCAACGACAAATTCTCAAAAAGGCGATTATACGCATCGCTGGAAGAGAAGACTGGAATGTCCCCCAAGGTCATATGCAGATGGCAGCCGCCGCTAGTCGACCCACGCTGGATAGGAGCAATTTGGGATCCGTACAGTCGCCGCACGTCAAGACATTGCATCGATCACTTATTTCAAGTCACCAATTCGCTTAGCGATAACAAAGAAACCATTGTGGCCGCCCAACGGTAGGAACTGGCGACTGAACAGCTGAATAGGGAAGCTGCATATGAATGCTAGCGCTCCCCACCAGCGTATCCGCCAACGGTTGGTGGTAACAGGATCCATTAGCGGACTCGTGCTGCCACCTAGATGCTTTTTGGAGGATGGCTTTGAGCCTCCCCCGCGTGTGAACCGCCCCCTTACCTGCATTATACTACATCGTTGGCGGCGCCCACGCTCCCTATATTCGCTTCCGCTCCTTCTTCGGCCCCTATGTTCCTTCCGCCTCTGTATGGATACGGCCGCTCTACCGCGGCCACTGCCTCATATATATTTACCATTACATGGATATAGAGACAATTCACCTCTGCTATCTCAGAGAAGTCAGACGTGTATTTCACTACTAATTGACCCCTACGTTCCGCGTACGGTCCATATTGGTAGTGATGAAACAATAAGCATTTTAAACTTTATGCTACCAGTTGCTACCAGAGCAAACCAAATGAAAAAAGTTGTCGATAGTGAAAATGACAATAGCAATAGCAGCAAAGCATTGGCCAAATTGATGAGAAGGGGAGAAGGGGGCAGGCAGCCTTCCGCTGTGTCTAAAGGGAAGGGATCTTGAAAACAAGGCAGGAAATGGCAGTCTCGCTGTCAAAAACAACAACATATGAATTGAAATTCGAATTCAAGTTGCCAAGAAGCAAGGTATCCATTCAGAAATGCCTTTGTAGTGTGTGGGAGCTACTAATATCTACTAGGGCCGATGTAGAAGCCCATCGACCTTCTCATACATGATCCCTGAAACGCCTTTTTATTTTTTTATAGGTTTGGTCTGTACCCTTTATCCTACCCTCTTCTTAAGAGCATAATTACCTCTTAAGGAAGTAGGGGAAAAACTCAAAGAGAATCTTCCATCATCTGACCCCTTGGCGGGCCGCATCCGATGTGTGTGCGAGCGATTCTGCCAGCTGGGGTGAAATATTACGTGAATTACACTGATATGTGAATCGGATTGTCTCACTGTCTGCTGTGGATGAAGATAGTGATTTTATCTGCTGTGAAAGCCTAGTGAATCTTTCACCAATCAACGATGATGATCTTCATATGTGGCCTCTTGGTTTTTCTCTTCCAGTCTTTGGCTCTTTCTTCAACAGTTATCTCAACCAGTCCAACCTACGATGCCACTATGAGACTCATACATGAGATGCAAACGTCGCGGTTGACTGCTATGAAAGCAAGACCAGTCCGTAATTTGTTTCTTCGGGATCAGAACTGACGTCCTCGTGAGTTATTGAACTGGGAAAATGATACATACACTGGTCCATGCCGTATCAGGAAGCCCTTCCGGCTTTGGAAATCCCCGAGGTCTCTCTGTGAGTTTTTTCTCGGTGTTCTCGTTTACTCTACTCCATAGGAGGAATACCTGCCCGCTACATCTAATCGCACAAGAGCTCCTACCGAACGCCTAACCCTGCCCACCCAGCAGGTCGTTCTCCAATCGCTGGGCGGGTCCATCATCTACTCTTCCATGGATATCAAACAGAATTTTTTCCTTCTACAATGCAATCATATGCCACTGGCATCCTCCCCAGGCCATCATTTCCGATAGGGATCCGCGATTCATGTCGGAATTCTGGGAACACCTTCTGTAGTTGGTGGGTGTAAAACAACGGGCCACTACAGCATATAATCCAAAATCAAACGACCAGAGTGAGCAAGCCAGTCTCACTGTAGAAATCATCCTGTGGATGCTATTAGCTAGGGAATACGCGGCAGCTTGGGCATCTCTACTTCGACAGATAGCATGATATATAAATACCACCAAATCAGAACCATCGACAGTCTTCCATTTCACGACCGCCTCATCCACAACAAATGCAGACGCTACCACGTTCATGCAGGTCTGGGAATCCCTTCGGAAGGAGGTCGGCGACCTCTATGCACTAGCACAAGCTCGATCTGCGGAAGCCTTTGACCACTCCCACGAGGAGCCGGCGTTCGCAACAGGTGATTATGTATTTCTCCAGTTAGCCAAGAAGGGTGAAAATGCAGGGGGCCCCTTCGTCCGTCCCCCGTATCGGCTCGTCCGCCGAGAAACGAGGTGCCCGCGGGCTCGGGGAAGAGAGGGTTTTGGTGCGGCCGGCCAACTTGGAATAGAACGATTTGAAGGCGGTCGAGGCGGCTAGAGAGGAAATGGAGGGGATTGGGGACTTCGCGGGGACAGTCGCGGCGGCAGTTAATTCCCTCGACAGAAATAGCTTCTTTCGTCTGCCGGGCGATCTTCGTATCTGCAACAGCGTGGACGGGAACTTGGGCGCGGACGTCGCAGTATGGGATGCTCGTCTGGCCAGGCAGAAGGAGAAGCTGCGGGAGATATACGGGAATCGCTAGGAACCCTAACCCTCCTGCGGACACTACACTATTCACTAAAGGCTTGCTCCCACGTTTCTCCAGACTTTCTCCCAACGACCACCTCTTTTTCGTAAGGGGGATTATCGCGGGCAACGCCCACGTTCCTCCCTGACCTCCATCTAAATACGATTATACGGTCTTTATTCTATCGATCGATTTCTTCCTTTCTATATGAATATGGCGGACGCCTCTCGATAGAAGAATCATCAAACACAGGTACACGGCAGTTTGGCGACAGCCGCCTCTGTATACCTGCTTCGATGGCGCAGGATGTTCTTAGGTTATGCCATGACGCGGCAGGCTTGCCCGCATCCAGTAACTAGCGTTGGAGTTACCTAGGCTGTTGGATGACGGGGGAGGCGGATGGGCACGTGTATGGCTCTGCGAAGAAGAAGCTGCGGAAAAACAGGTCCCTCCTTCATATTCACATTGTAAGTTCCCCTCTCCGTTCTAAAAGTTGGTAATAAACATGATCGTCGATGCTCCAACGGCCCATGAACACATGGGTGGCCGCTGAGAAGCATGCGGTGGCAGAGGCCGAGATGTAGAAGAATACTGCTGGACAGTATTTTGACAGACGTCGCTACTGGGCATTTCTTAATGTTCTGCTCGCCATATCTTAAACAGAGACATTGAAGCACTAAATCAATAATCTTCAGCGTTTTCGGCTCATTCTGACGTGCCGCCTTGACAAGTTAACATGCCTCCCATTCTCCATGTCAATGATCTTCAGCCATTCTTTCTTGGTCATGTTGACATTTGCAGCTCTATTTGATCACAGCGAGCGCATACATCAATCATGTCGTCAGAATGTTGACCACTGCCAATTTCAATCAGCAACATATGTTGCATTTGAGAAACTCCATTCTCTCGATGATGGCATTGGTCTTGTCCGTGGCCCCCCGGCAGCGGCAAGAGTTATTGGATAGCTCACAGCTAAAATACTTCAACGTCCCGTGCTATTCGGCAGCGGAATTCCATCGTATGAAGCATGCCTGCGGTAATCAAACGCGTGGGATGGAGATCAAGTTGACGGATGATTATTGTTCGGGTTGAAAACACGTCACACGGATATCCCCTATTTCCTGCGCGACAACCTCTTCTTATCGACAGGTAGATAGCGAATTCCACCTCTGCGTGCCGCCGTCCCTCTTCAAGGAAGTGTTCACCTCTTGCCCACACTCCGCTGCATCTTGGTTTTGACCGCACCCGCCATAACCTACATGGAATTTCCACACGCCACTGATGCCAGCAAACCAACCCCAAAGACTTCTTTTCTCACTGTCCTGGCTGCAGCGTCAACCAAACACCCCGCCACCTGCCCATGGCAGTTATCAGCCAATCTGGACTACTGATATTCTTCATCATACCATAACCATCGATTTCATTGCGAGAAGTGGTTGCTCCTCCTGATCCGTATCACTGCGATTACGAAGGCCCGGGAATAATGCTATGCTACGAAATTCTTTACTCGCAGGATACCTTTTTTTATTGGGGGGGGGGGTTGTTGGAGATGATAATATTAATTTTTTTATCTGTTTCTCTCACGCAGAACAATCTATACTAGTTCCCATCTTACCATTTGGGATATAAACGGGCACAAATAACCCAAAAATTGTCTCTGGAGTTAACATTAGTAGTACGAGCCCACCATTTCTTATTTAACAAGTTTCCATCCCCGTCTAGGGCCCCGGGAATATATGTTCTGATACGCCTAGAGAGGATGTTTTTAAATCCTATCCCACCGGAGCTAAAACTTATCGAATTCTATTTTGGACGCCGCGGGACTGATTTCACGAGTAAAATCTTGTGGATTTGGGCCGAACCTTACATGGGTAGCCATTTCTTTAAGATCGAGACCAATGGCGTCCCTCAAAATTCCATTGGAGATGCCAGTCGATGGTTTCAGGAGGTTCTGATGAAAACGATACTGACCTGTCAGGCTTTCTCGACGCTTGATCTAGATGCTTTTTTAGAACTGCTAGGGAGAAAAAAGTTGACCTAGCGAGGATATTCCTTAGCCCAGATAGCTTTGGACTGAGAGAGAGCAGTATCAAAGTTAGCTATGATGACGACCCTGAGTCCTTTAGCCTTCTGAACAACTAGATTAGATTAGAGATGATACATATATATATATATAAAAATACTACATAAATATTGCCCGGGGCGAAATGCCGGGTCGGGGAATAGTTATGTGCTCTGGTTCTAAAAATAATTCAATAAATAAATGCAATATCATATGCATGAATGGATATTTAAGCTGGATGCATTGAATCAAAATCATCATCTTTCCCCTGTGCCTATTATATATTGGGCAAAAGGCAAAAGGCAAATTGAAAACCTTCCAAGCTCCGTGCTTTCCCGGCTGTGATTTGCTGTGATAAGCTGCATATTCTTTTTGGCCTGTTAGTCATCAACAAACACACGTGAACGGAAGGGGAGGAGCGTGGCGTTTGGGTTGACCACTTGGGTCGACGGGGGAGAATGTGGGGCGGATGGGATGTGTCATATAACTTCTGCATGTTTGAGGCAAAGCAGAGCATGGACATAATATAATAATAATAATAATAATAATAATAATAATAATAATAATGGGAGCAAGTGCTATGTATGGGTTTTGCAGGGGAGAGAATTTAATATATGAGATAGATGAGATATCCTGGTAATTTGGTCGCAGATACAGGGGGGACACAGTTACATCAGGCGCTTGAAGCATGTATGTATGTATGTTCTGTTCTGTCTGTATATAGCTCGGATAGGATGCTGCACGCACTCCGTATGTTCCAACTTGTATCCATATGATACAGCCACGGGGAGATGACAGCCGCCACCTCCCATTAGTAATACATTAGTCATTCTCATTCCCCTCCCAATCCCTCGCCTCGCCTCGCTCCTTCCCTCTTTCCCTCTTCGCCTCGCCCTTGTCTTGTTCCGTTCCTTCTCCATCTGGCATCTTGTCCCAACGCGTTACTCGATTCGGCCTTCCCTTCGATCTTCACAAACATCATTCCTCTTTCGGCCATCCTCTAACCCTATACAACCCTATACAACTTCAACCTCATCATTTCATCATCAACTCCTGTCACTCCGCCGCCATGGCTGATATCACCGCCGTCGCTGACGAAAACCCTTCTCCCTCCCAGGACGACCTCGTCTCCGGGGGCAATGGCGCTGCTGCGGCTGCTGCTGCTGCTGCCGCCGCTGCTGCCGCCGCTGTTGAGAATCGCGGTACAAAGCGCCCTCGCATCAGCAACGCTGCCGACGACGACGATGATGATGATGATAAGCCTGGCCGTGAGCGCCGGAAGATAGAAATCAAGTTCATCCAGGACAAATCGCGTCGCCACATCACTTTCTCTAAGCGAAAGGCTGGTATTATGAAGAAGGTCAGCTTCTAGTTCAACTCCTCCCATCACTGCCATCACCACCCACCACAACGCCTTACTATATATATATAACTCGACAACTTCCTCTACCCCTTCTTCTTGTCGCATTTCTACGGTCGCGTCGTCTTACTATGTACAATCCTCTACTCTATGATACAGTAAATTGATTTTGTTTCTCTTCGTAATCTAGGCATACGAGTTATCCGTCCTCACTGGCACCCAAGTCTTACTCCTAGTTGTATCCGAAACGGGTCTCGTTTACACATTCACCACTCCAAAACTCCAACCGCTCGTCACCAAGCCGGAAGGGAAGAATCTTATCCAGGTGTGTTTCCGTATGCTACTACAATAGAAATAAAATAGATAGAAGCTAATTGGCCCGTCTAGGCTTGCCTTAATGCCCCAGAGCCCGCCAGCAACGAAAATGGCGTTGAAGTCCCCGAAGTCCCCCCCGAAACCTCAGATGATGTCAGCCACGCCAATGTCGGTGGCCAGCAGCCCAATATCCCCCGTCCCGGCGGCATGCATCCCGGATATATGTCCAATGAGCACCAGCAACAGATTGCATATTACCAGAACCTCCAACAACAGCAGCAACAAGCACAGGCCGGAGGTCAGTATCCAGGTATGCCAGTTGGTGCGCGCCTACCACAGCAACATCAACCCGCTGCATAGGTTTCCTTCTATCTCTTTCTCTTTCTTTTCCCTTCTATCTCCGTCGCGTTTCCTCATTCCTAGCTTCCTTTTTGTGTTTTCGTTCCCTTGATGGCTGGCGTCCTGATGTGTTGCAAGTTTCGTTTCTGTTTTACCATCTTACTTTTTTACTTCTATCATGTATTTCTTTCCCTTTTTTTTTCTTTCTTTCCCTATTTCTATTTTGATGTTTTGATGTTTTTTTTTTTTTTGCGCATGGATTGCTCCTTGCCCCTTGATTGATACCCAACTGGCAAAATGTGATGCCATGATCATGTCCACGTCCACCACACCACGCTTATAAGCTCAATAAGAACGAGAAAGGAGGATAAAAACCACTATCGATCGTCATGGCGTTTGCTGTTTATCATTACTTATATCCCCCTTTCTGACCTTCACCCCTCGCTGGTCACGCACGCACACACACACTTGAAGAATGACTTTTTGTTAAACAAGCCGAAAAAAAGAATATCTCAAAAGAAGAAAAACAAAACAAAACAAACCATGACTAATTCATGACTTCGTCCCTGTTTTTTTTATATCAAAAATGTTCTTTTTTTATTACTTTATTTTCTATTCTTGACCTTTTTATCTATTTCAGTTACTTTCGTCTTTTCCCCTTGGGTTGTCGCATGTCTTACCCCCCTCCCTTGCACCCCTCCCCTTCCCTCCTTTTCCCCCTTTCACCGTCAAGCCCCTTTTTCCCATGAAACACCCCCAGCCAGCCACCCCATCCCCGTCTACACATAACACATAACACATGCACGTACGCACACCCCATAAAGTCCGTCATGGCCACTAACGTGCCCATGTCACAGAATAACATAAAACACAAAGGGGGAAAAAAGTGGAACATGGAACATGGAACGTGGGAATGGGAATTGATATGAATATGAATATCGGAAATGGAAATGGAAATGGAAAATGGAAAGTTCAAGGAAAATAATACCCACAAGACAGGAAACTTATATATATATGTATATATATATATACAGTATAAGAGGGCGGGAAAAAAAAAAGAAAAAAAAGAATGGGCAGGCAAATTCTTCTTCACAGATTGGGAGGGAGGGAGGCGTAAGGGAACAACGGATTTCTTTTTTTCTTTTTTTTAATAGCGGGGGGGGGGGGGGGGGGGGGGGCGTTGTTGTTATTTGTTATTATTATGACTATTATTATACCACGTATTATATATATATGTATATATGTATATATGTATGTGTGTGTGTATGCGTTTTCTTCGATCTCTTCACGCCTCTTACCGTTTCAACACCCCGACCCGCCTCGCTCCCCTGTACTCCAATTCCCGTTCCCGCCCCCCCCGCCCCTCCCCTCTCTCTTCATTCGGTTCGGTTCGGTTCATCGTGTACGTGCGCTTTTAGACGCGGTTGGGCTTTTGAGCCCAGAAAGGGATGGGGCGGGGTGGGACGGGGTGGGGCGGGGTTGAAAAAGGGACTGTGGTGTGGAGTGTGGAAGGGGGGTGAGGGAGAAGAGAAGAAAGATAATATGCCGTTTGTATGAGATAGGATTGGTGATGAGGAAAGGGGAAAGGGTGTTTTGTGCTTTGTGGCAGTGTCAATTGAATATTTCCTACCTAGGCGAGTTATATAGTAAGCTATTAAAGGCAAGTTTCAGACAGAGCCGGGGTTTGTTTTCTTTTGTTTCATTTCGGTTTTTTATATTTTTTATATTTGGGATTGTTTTTCTTTTGTTTTTCTTTTTTTTTCTTTCTTCTGCTTTATTTTATTATCTATTTATTTATGGGCTTGCGAGTTTTTACTTTTTATGTTTTTATATATTTAATCTTCAGTGAGGTTATATCTTGTTCTTTTTATGTTTTTGTGCATTTTTATGTATGTTTTTTTTGATTGTATATTTAGTTATTTAGCTAGGGCGTCAGGTTGTTTTCTGATAGTTTTTTTTCCTCCTTTTTTTTCACTCTTATTTTAAACCCTGTGGTATTTGTATCAATTTTGGTCGTTGTCGTTTTGTTCAATGGCTATACAATGTAGGGCTTAAGCCTTTCTTGTTGCTGTTGTTGTTGTCGTCGTCGTTTTCTTATATGGATAGGAGGGAGGAAGGAATGAGAAATGAGAAATGAGAAAAGGAAGATGATGAGAGAAGATACATTAATTTTCATCCGCTTTATTTTTAATTTTAAGATGGCCCTTTTTTCCCCCCCGTCCTTCTTCTCAGGAATTACTGTTTTTGCTCTGAATTGGCAAAGGCAATGAATGTCTCTATTTTTCGTCCATTAATGCTGCTGTAGTCTCCTTGAGAGACAAATGGTTGTCTTCTCTATTCATCTACATAATTCTGTCCTTCTTTCGCCTTATTTTTTATTTTTCTTGGGATAGATAGAGGTAAGGTGTTTGTTATTATCTCTAACATGCTATATTTGGTAGTAACTATGTACGTGTACTGTACCATGAAGATTAGATAGGTATCTTGGGTGGTTATCTATCACTCCACGAAATGGTAAAGGGGAGAAATGGAGGGAATACAGAGAGGCGAAGTGAAGTAAAAAGTTAGTAAAGGGACAAGATAGGGTGAAAAGGAAAACCCCCTGCGCCAAGATGAACTATATAATAAAATATGTATATAGCAGTGTAGCAAAACGACCGTAGCTGATATAGTTAGCTACAATAGCCAACACACAAAGTCAACAGAGGACCCAAGCAACCGGCAAACGCCCTCATACATGTCATACGTACGCATGCTAAAAAAATATAAACATAACTTACAGAAGCAAGCAAAAACAAATCGCCCAATCAATCAATCAACGCCCATCTGTCGCCTCTTTCAATTACGTATCCTATCTTCCTATCCTATCCTACCCACATCACATCCAACCCATCTATTTGGCAACTCATCTCCTATCAGCATCTCCATCTCCATCCGTATCTTTCATCATTCCATCTTCATCTTCTCCTCTCGGCCCCCCAAACCCTACCCACCGCCCCAACCAGCGCAATGGGCCCGTGAATTGCGATCGGTTCTGAGATCTCCGATCCGCATTGGTGCCACCATGGGCACCAGCACCAGTACCATGACCATCGACACTACCATAAACACGCCCAACAGCCCCAGCAGTCGCATTACTAACATCCCTCTGCACTGTTCTGCGACTATAATCGACGACGAGCGGCGACGATACACGCCGTGGTTGTTCGCTGCTACTGATGACACGGCTACGGCGTGTGAAACGTCGACGGCGGGATGGCGAGTCCCATGTTCCCGATGAGGTCCGGAGGGCTCTGCGGACTTGCTGCTGTTGGCCGTTCAGCGCTGCTGGGGATGGAGAAGGGGAGGATGGCTCGTTGTTGTTCTCGCCGCCGTCGGAGCGGCCGGATGACCGGCGTCTGCTGCTGCTGATGTTGGAGAGAAAGGATGCGGTGTTGCTTTTGATACGGTGGTGAGAGTGCGGGGTGGTGGTGGTAGCAGGGTTGTAGGGGAGGAGCGGGGAGGAAGGTTGAGTCAGGGGGTCGAGATCGAGGTTTTCTTCGGAGTCGTCGAGGTCAGCCCAGATCTCGGCGGTTTCAAGGTTTGGTTGGGTGCTGCGGCGGAGATTGGGGGAGAGACGGGTTAGGCTGCGTGTGTGACGGTGGGATGGCGAGGGGGGTTTCTGTTGTTGCAGTGGTTGCGGCTGTGGTGTTTGGAGGAGAGGCTGCCGTTCTCCCACGGCTGTTTCTTCGTCTTCGGGGTAGTAGGTGTATTCTGGTGGGGTGGGTTGTTCCTCGAGCAGGCCAAGTCTGGGTGTTAGAGGGGTGGTTGGTGGAGGTCCAACTGGTACGGCGCCTGTGTGGGAGGTGACGAGTTCCAATCTCCAGGATAAACAGAGGACGCCAGATAATAGAATTATGGTTCCCAGCGCTATAAGGCCTGCATGCAGGCCCGAAAGGCGCGAGGCTTGGTGGAAATATATTAGTCCGTCTAGAATTGCGATAACGTTGTATATGCAGAAAACATAAGGGTAAAGGATGCTGGTGCTACACAGCTTGAGGCCAGAGTGCATGTAATATAGTTGTGTTAGAGCAAGCGCAACAAGGCCCAGCAGGATGATCCAGGACTGCCAGCGGTTAAACTGGTTCACACGATCTACTATGGTACGCACTATCAGCTCGACAGCCGATTTAGCGACCAGAAGCGAGTGCGCGGAGAGTATGCCACTGACGGATCCGTACATCATCCCACGAAGCACTTTTATGCGCGGGCTGTGGTGCCCGTGGAAGGATGGCGTATGTGGTATGGGTATGTGGTATTTCATCACCAACTCTCTGGTTTTACCAGGGGTAGATATGAGCTTCAGCATGCGAGCGCCTAGGAGGGTTACCGCTACAATCACGGCTGTACCGGCCATCCATAGCAGAAATGGGCGGCGACCAAGTAATGCTAGTAGCTGGTCTAGAGTATGCGCAGGCTCTCCGATCGCACCGAAGATGCCGATCATGAGAGCTCCGATACAGACGAGGATCGTGCCGAAGATGGAGTAGCGGGTGAACGGCTCTCCTAATATTAAGGCTGCGAATATCGTATTGAAGACGAGTCCGGACTAAAGAGAGGTAATGTTAGGTTTCTTCTATCTTATATGTGTTTTAAGGGATGGGTTTTTTAGACGTACTGCTTGTAAAGTGGATAGCACCGGGAGGGGTAGGGTTGTGATCTGGATCGTGCTGCCGACGATGTTGGAGATGACGAACATGGACATTCCCACCTAAAACCCCAGTCAGCATACGCTCTCGCATCCAATCATCCATCTCCCGAGATGGCATCTCTCACCTGCCATCGTCTCCGTTTGTATGGTGGCCGGCGCAAATCATAAGGGCTTTTCTCATCCTCGAGCATATGCGACTTGCGCTGGAGTGTCAGACCAATGGCCTGGAGACTCGTCGATATCAAGCCAACAAGGACTCCGATCTAACGAAGCATTAGATAGGTGCATAAGTAGTGGACTTGGGAGTTAATATATAGATATACCGCAATACTTCCACCCGGCGACAAGCCCCCTAATTGGCCCATCTCCTGGTATCCTCATGCATGGGCGGGAACAAGGGCAGTTGGAGGGGGCATCGACTGCGATATGCTATGTATAGGGGAAGAGCATTGCTAGCATTGGATGAAAGGGATATATAGAGTACAAAGGTGCACCACTCGCGGCGATATAGCTGTAGTCGTATGGATGTAGATGTAGTAGATGTAGTAGATGTAGATGTAGATATATGTCGGTATGTCTAAGAGTGACGTTGGTGATGGCCGGGGGATCGATTACTTGGTCAGGAACAACGCTAGCCTGGGCTGGGGCAAGGTGATCAGGAGCCGCATCAACATCAACATCCACCAACTTCATAGATAGAGAGACTGAGCAACATCTACATCTGCACAACTACAATCTGCTTGTTGCTCTTGAGGAGACCCTTCAAACTCTTCTACCAGAGAAGCCACTGTATTTAATATACATCCCCGCAACGTCACGACAGAGCTGCCGCATATATCAGCTCAGCTACCCCCCTCATCTCCGCATCACGCCAGCTTCACCACCCACCCCTCTGCCAAAATGTCACAAAGCCATGCTCTCTCAGACGACCAGGTAGGCCATTCCGGCTATGATAAAGCGAAAAAACGAAGAAAATATCGCAACAGCTAACCATGACTCCCCATGCTAGGTCGCGGGCGAACTCCGCAAAATGACCGCCTTCATCCGCCAAGAAGCGCTCGAAAAAGCCCGCGAAATCCAACTCAAAGCCGACGAGGAATTCGCTATCGAGAAATCAAAACTCGTCCGCCAAGAGACGGCCGCCATCGACCTACTCTATGAAAAGAAGTTTAAACAGGCCTCCATGTCCCAGCAAATCACCCGCTCCACCCTCGCCAATAAAACCCGTCTACGCGTCCTCACGGCCCGCCAGGCATTGCTGGATGAGCTGTTTGACCAGGCCAGGGAGCAGTTGGCGAATGCGGCTACGGGTACGAAGGGGGGTAAGAAGGGGAAAGGTGGGGATGGGTATCAGACTACATTGAAGGGCCTGGTGTTGGAGGGGTTATATGCGTTGAATGAGAAGAAGGTGGAGATTAGGGCGCGAAAGAAGGATTATGATGTTGTTAAGAAGGCGATTGAGGAGGCGAAGGACGAGTTTAAGGAGAATATTGGCAAAGAGGTTGCGATCGACATTCTTGAAAGTGATCCGCTGCCAGCGGAATCGTAAGTTGCCTTTGGTTTTTCTCTCTGTTATATCGTCTTCTCTCCACGGAGAATTCTTTCTCTGACGGGGCAATTCCGACTGATTACATTTATTGCTAACACCTCTTTTCCAATTCCTAGAGCTGGAGGCATCTTCATCGTCGGCACCGCGGGCAGAATTGACATCAACAACACCTTCGAAGAACGACTGCGGCTTCTTGAAATCGAAGCCCTTCCCTCCGTTCGGGAAACGCTATTTGGCAAGAACAAGAACCGCAAGTTCTATGATTAGACGGCCTGGCTGAATTTTTTTTGGGTGATTTTTCAAACTTCATTTGTTTCCGTTTCGTCTTGCATGCGTCCTTGATGGGTGTTCTACTCTTTTATGCATGCATTCATCGATACAGCTTGCGTTCTGAGCTAGTATCTCCGCTTCGTCTTCTTTCTTGGCTAGGCTATTACTATCTGTTTTTTATTAATATCGTCTTCTCTGGCGATGGCGTCGTTGTATTTTTGCCTTGTTTTGTCACTATCTACGTATATTTTGTAGTGGATTGTTTAGATCAACCCGAGGCGCCTTGTTCGCCCCCCCCACCGCAGGAGGCTCCCTACCAGGGTGTAGGCATGCATCTATATATTTGGATGTTTGTTTTGTTGTTCTAGAGCCATCATCAGGTCCTTCTGTTTCTTGCTCTTGAAGACTTGTTTGCAGGGTGTGGAGATAATAGTTTCCTAATAGTTGAACTATAGAGATACCCGTTTCCTGAACGGATTCATCCATGGCCTTCACTCCATTACCCATGCCCAATACTAGATCTATTATTTTATATTATCTAGCAACATCAACAACCTGATCATCATTTAAAATCAACCAAGAATACCCTCGTACGTTTTTTATTATTATTTTTCAGCGCCCAAATTCCCCTTACCACCATACTGCGCCAAAAAAAGCTCGGGTATCTTCCCCACATGCTTCCCTGCTTCTCTTTTCTCCCCTTCCTGCTTTACAAACCACTGCTTCGCCGGCCTCGGCTTCGTCCGCACCCCATACTCAAGCCGATAATACAACGCCTGCAACCGCTCCCTCGTCTCCGATCTCCGCAAGTGCGACGCTCCCGAATCCCTAATCGCCGAGAACATCGCCTTGATACAATCCGCCAGCTCGTCTACAGTGGCGTTGAATTGTTGTTCGCTCTGCTTATCCACATCGCCGTCCTTATTTACGAATGAGGGTCTGGCCGTGCCGGAATCGATAGCCATATCCAGGATGGACGTTAGCGCGTGCAGTTCCCAGAAATTAAACCTGTCGTTGTTCCCGTTGGAGCGAACGTTTGTGTCAAAGCGTGGGTCGTGCTTGAGGTGGTTGGTTAGGCGGGGGAGATTGAAGAGCTGGTTTTTGGGCCTGTCGAGGAAGGAAGGGTCGCGGTAGAACCAGGCCCAGGCGAGGCGGCAGCGGAAGAGGGCGAGGCGAGGGCTGGTGGGGAGGATGTTTTTTAGGAGTTGATTTTGGAGTTCGACGTCTTTTATGGTTTTAAAGAGATGTAGGGAGAGGGTGTGGAGCTTGAGGGTGTTTGGTTAGTTTGGGGTTTTGCGAGGGCTAGTGAGCTAGATATATATGGGGCACCTACTGTTGGATCTGGAATTGTGTCGGGATTGTCTAGGTGGGTTATTATGAAATTTTGTACTTCAATGCACACGAGACAGTCGGCCATGACTGCCTCGTCTATGGCAAGTCGAAGGATGATTTTAAGGGCATGTTGACGTGTGTCGTCATTGAGCCTGGTTCGAAGTAGTTAGACGCCTGTCAATATAGCCGTACCGAATATAGAGCTACTTACTTTTCAGATATAGCGCGTATGAGTTCTAACACCGATAGGAGGTTTCGATTATCCCGACCCCAATATTCTAGTGGGAGCGTTAGCTGCGAGAATCTATCATTATAGTAAAAACATTAACGACTTACCATCAGAGATGTGGTAATCGGGCTCTAGACTGGTAGAAATAACTAATGCAGCTGGTTTTGCTCCGAGCCTTTGAAAAAGCTGATCGATGTGGCCTGGGGTTATCAGCGATGATATGCGCCTCGAGGTTGATTCCTAGAATGGTCAACGGTATTGCTTTCAGGCAGAGGATTTTGGGAGGCATACCTGCAACACTGTGGCATTTGCTGATCGCATGTAATCGTCTTCCTCCGTGGAAACTGAAAAAGCTTGTTAATATAATACTCTTAAGATAGCAGAATAAGATAAACAAACTAGATTGTAGCAGCCAGAGTAATATCTCATCTGGTAGAATCTTGCTCGATAACCTATTCGCTACAATTCCTGAGAAGAACGCTGGACAACGCGAATCGGGATCTAAAATGTGGTTAATACAAGAGCTAGGCAAATTTCAAACGACCGGCGAAAAAGCTCTAACCTTCCAAATTGACTTCCCACGACCCAGGCTGTATCCACCCGGAAGGAAACTTCGGTTGCGGTACATCTGGCGGATTTTCTTCGAAGAACAACCAATTTCTCCCTATGGCAAACGTTTCCGTCCGTTCAACCGCATCCCTGAGTCGCTGGATCCCTTTTGTATCGGTCTCATCCTCGACGGCTGCAGCCAGCAGGTCATCACGTAGCACGCCACGGCGCCTTTCAGGTTGGATTTTAGGTAGGAGGCTCTGCTTTATTTTCGCAACCTTGGCTTCGGTTTCTTTATCATTGGCCGCATCTGCGACAAGAGCGTCCAGAGAAAATTGATATTTCGGTAGACTTTTGTGGTCATTGCGCTTCAGAGAGATACGGCCTAAAGAGCGCCGCTGCGATCCGCTAGCCTCCCCGCCGCCAGTATTATCTCTACTAGGCTTGGGCGTGGGGGACAAAGTGGCGAGCGAGGGCGCCTTCAGAAATTTGGCCAATAGATCATCTGCCGTTTCTATATCTGAGAGAGAGTCTGTATCCTCGTCGGAATTAGTGACAATCACCTCACCATCTTTCACAATGCGCTGGGAAAAAGAATTGAAGCTGGTATTGAATGCAGGCGTAAACCGATGTAGGCCATCTCGAGGCTCTCGAGGTTGGGATTGTTGGTTGTTTCGCACAGTTCTGTCGGAAAATATAGCATCGCTGGTATATTGAGGGACTGGGGACAGGCTTGAGGTATCATTTATCTGCGAGCCCCCTCGTCTGAGAGGAATGGGAGAGGGGAAGGCGGAGGATGGCAGCGGGGATGACAAGGGAGAAGTTGAAACCAGAGATGCATTATCGGCATCTAATCCACCATTTGAAGTCCCCCTGATGCGGGGTATAGGACTCCACCTGGAAGAAGATCTACTCTGCCTACTGGAGGTGTTGTGCTTGTTTGACATCATTTGGCGGCAAGATGGCCGGTGGATATATTGACGTTGCGGCGGTTTTCCATCGTTCAGACGCGTCGAGGTGACGTTGGTCGCGATACCACGTGATCTTAATGCGATAACTTATTTCCTTCCCATCCAAGCCAGGTCAACAAAACATTTCTATATCCAAATTCGAGTACAGCGTACGCCGTATACTATACCACCAACGAACTACCTAGGTAACAATTGCATGGGTCATCGAACATCCTGACTCATATGATACGAGTATACTATAAGATTCTTTCAACCGAATCAAGGCTTATGTACAGAGTAACTATAGTACATACACCAAAGAATCAGCCATGTCTCAATTCACAAGCGAGACGTCAATGCACCAAATCATCGATCGATTATCTGCACGACAGGTTTACGTATATAACTACGTGTCTCGTATATACGTAGTACATGCACGGCGTATCATCAATGGACATAAACATGCCAATTGTCGTATTCCTCCCGAGTCCCCAGCAACAACATGGAGATCCAATATATTGATCGGCAGCTTCATCTGCTTGGCCCTCGACATTATAAGACACCTATATTATTATCAAGGCCGCTGATGAATGGATAATAATGACCGGTTCTGGCTTGATGCCATGTGGCCCGTTGAAAGAAGGAAATAAATAAATATTTTTAGGTGCTAAAGAAGCACATTAAAAAAGCAACGTGTGGAAATAATGTGCAGGAGACGAAGGCTTCCATGGGATGGCAATAATGCCAGACTCCGATCTGCCGGATTAATTATTGCGCAGAAATGGCTGCTGTTGGTTGGCTGGTTTGTGTCCTGGGGCTGGAAAGGGCTGAAACAACAAACAAACTCTCAGCGCGTCATGACGGCGGAGATTATTGGTAGGGGTGGGCTTTTTGTTGTTATTTTTATATCATTAGGAGAGAGAATTGCCAGAGCACCTTCTAGGCCTCTGGGACAACAGGCTGCATCTAAAAATCTCTGTTTCATATATCTACTTCGTACTCCGTAGGTCTTCCAGTAACTTAGCTGATAAGATGTGAATCATCTTGTATTTTTCGATACAACGCCAGAGACAGCTGGCTGCATGTTGCTGACTAGGTAGAGACATCACAAGACTGCTTGCCAGCGGTATTCTAATCTGTTAACCCTGGCTGGGCGACTACTGGCTAAATAGCGGAGGCTGCCTAAGCTACCTACCTAGGCAGGTATACGGAGTATATGATCGCCGACCTCATAAAATTGAAAGATATTTCAACAATTTTTTTGGTTTCCCTGAACTTTGAGGTTCTTTCCTCTTATTTGCTTTTAGGTCTAGTTACACCATGCTTTTCTGTTTCGTATATATCAAAAGTGGAAATATGCTTTGGAATGTATGGCCTGGATCGTGGGATTTAAATAGAAACTGGTAAGTCTGGTCTGGGTGTTTCCAAGGTTGTTGTCATCTTTGGTAGATAGAATCATGGTAAATCGTTCAATTTTTTCTCTTTTTTTTCTCTGCGACTATAAACGAGGTCCCTTCTTTTTGTGGCCTTTTTTCACTGGCTACAGTTGATCAGTCCGCTCCGATTTTTCAATCGGCGAAAAACTTCACCTGGGGCTGTTCCTGAGTAAAACATATAAGTGGATGGGAGGAGGCAAAGACGAACACCTCTAGAAGTTGGTTATCATCCTAATACTTATATGTGTATTACTATTACCAGGTCAATTGTTCGGACCATTCCATTTGTTGAGAAAGCGTAGAGTGAATATAGGCACCGTAGTACGTCAATGATGGGGCTTCAAGAGATATCGTTGGGAACACCTTAGCTAGCCTTCGGAAGCTCAATATCAACCAGCCATGGCAAGTGTAAGGGATAATCCTCATCTACGCCCTTAATGGATGCATTTACAAAGAGCGTTTGCGAGCCCACTTCAACAGGATTGGCATCCCCAGGACAATGACTAGTCGCAAAGCACCTCTCAGAATCCTTCCCCTCTAAAGTTTCTGGCATATCTGGTTCCGATCCCAGTCCCCTTCTTAACGTCGACAATTTCGCCACCGAAACGGAGCGTCCTTCATCGACATCTGCTGAATATGAAGGAATCTCACTCATCTTATCTGCCGGTGACCATGTAACGAGCTTCGCACCCCAGCCCTCATGAATGTGCCCGAAACAGTGTAACCGTGGTCGACTGCGAGCAATGGCTTCGAAGACATGTGTACTACCCGCTCTAGCACGTGATAATGTGCGATCCAGAATGCCCTTTGGCGGGCCATGGGTCATGACCAGGTCGACGCCCTTTCCGATTTCAAAGGCATGTCCAGATTGGCTGTGATATTGAAACGCCCAGCCTCCACATGAGGGTGTCAATGGGCTGGCGTAGACAGTCAACGACGCGCCATTTTGTAGGCTAAAATGATGTGTTCCCTCCTCGAGAAATACGATGCCTGCCGATGTGGAGATATCGTTGTCAAAGAGCTGCCTGGCTTCTCCAAAGTCGCCGTATGCTCTCTTGATAAGCGCCGGGTCAAGAACTTTGAATTGGCGCTCAACTCTGTTCTTGAAGAAAGGTATATCAAGTGTGAAATCATGGTTTCCTGCGATAACAAGCTTGAGAGGTGCGTTTAGGTTAGCTAGGAGTTTTATCGCGGAGTGGAATTCCTCTAATGTAGACCCCTCTGTGAGATCACCGCAGTGGATTGCGACATCTGCGTGTTGGAGGGGTTCTGTTTCTGGGGTAAATTCTAGGCTGTGAGTATCAGAAAGGATGAGAAATCGTGTTTTGATTGTCGAGGAGATTGAGGGCTTGGGAGAATCCATGCTCTGCTTCAAGTTCTTGTAGATGGTGGAAGTTAAAAATAGAGATGAGCGGCGTTAAACAAGAAATATGTTATATGGCGGCAGAAGGACGACGGTAAAAGATATGAGGAGAGAGCTGCATCCAATGCCATCTATGCATACTAATCGTGCCTTCGCTTATTCCCCCACCACCAGTAGAGGCACGATTACTGCATTGCACGTCATTCATGCATGTAATCCGTGGGTAGCAACACAAACCTTAGTTAATAATCAAGCCGCAACAATATGGATGTCAGCATATGCTTGGTAATGGGAAGCTTGAAAGGTTAATGACCCCTCATTGACTGATACCTGAGATAAAGTTGTTTGTATGTACGGAATAGAAATATCTGGATTCATTGTTATATATATCTATGTACTCGGGACATGCATGTACATGCATGTGCATGGACATACATGTACTCTTTTTCGCCGTTGCGGACGTACAGTACATATTGAGCTGTAGACCAGCCTGCACTTCTACTCACGCACGGCAGCTGTCGGATAGTTTGGCGTAAAATACGGTTCTTGCGGCGCATGTAACCCTAACAAGTTGCTTTATAATTATGGGCTTTTCTGCGGGCTCTTCGAAGTTCGAACACACTAGATTTCTTCCTTTTGTCTTGGCCGTGGAGTCCGATGGAGATCGTAAATGGCCGGTGAACCACGCGTCCCGAGTAGTGCATATTTTATTGGCGGTCCATTTGTTCATAACTTTGTCGTCATTTTCTGGAACGATCCGCCTCCGAAGTCTTTTGCTGGAGACTTAATCAGGCAAAAGGACCTCACCTGCAGTTCCAAACCCTGGGCATGGATGCTGGGCTGGATCTCAGCCACAAAAGTATTATAAATTGGTATTGGGATCGAGGATGCAGCGGCTGTATAACTGCGGTATCGATCCTATATAATTAATTGTATTCTGAGCCTCTGACACTCTGGATCTGAGCGACGCGACCTCAAAACGCGGGTGTCATTAATTATTATTATTATTCTTGATGGAAAGAATGCATGTTTTTCGCTGGTCATCGCCTCATAGGGAGCGGCTCCGGGATATGGGGTTGTGGTGCCGCTAACATAAGTTCCGGGCTTGCGGTGCTAGCTAGGCTAGTTAAGGTAAGTAATTAATAAGGGGTGCCAGTAGAGGCACCAGGCCCCTCGTTATTAAAATAACAATCATCCTAATCCCTGAGTCAGGGGATGGGATGTATGCGCAGGCCCTTTCGTAGCCCCTATTATTTGTTTGTCACACGGTTTGGGTTTTCCTAGATATGTCCGCTTCCCACCGAAAAACCACAAAACGCCAAAACGCCAGAGAAGGAGGCAAAGTGGCTGAGATTCCGCTCCGAAAGCCCTCTAGATTTAGCCGTAGATGGCAGCGGAGTTAAATTTGGTTGCTTGGTGCTAAAAAAAAATAATAAAAGGACGAAAAAATTCAGCGGGCGGATCCAAACAATGCCCGGCCCGGTGATGACTAAACTAATTTTGAGGCTAAGTATTACCGTCATATTACCATACCAGATACCAGATCCATATCCAATTAATTATTCTGGCTGTTTTCCTCTTCTTCCACCTCAGCATCAACCACCACCATCACCACTACCACTATCCAGACCAACTCCATACTCTTCTGTGAATTGTCCCTTTGCTGGACTACCACCTGCACCGTTAGATCCCTTAATTCGGCCCTGTTTTTGTGGTCTTTGTAACTTGGTCGATTGCCCATGGCAATCACTCTGCTGTCTTCTTCCCCGATTTGCTGACCAATTCACTCGTTCGAATACCTACCTACCGCCGTCTCCAGGCTTCTCTTTTCTCTAACCCTCTGGTCGAATCTACCGTTTTTGGGCTTCATAACAAAGGGATTAATCTCCAGTTTACATATCACAGATCCATTCCTTTCTGTCGAGTCGTCGAGTCGCAATCGCATATTTTAACTTTCGCCTTCTCATTCTTTTGTCGACCGTTTTCGCTTCTCTCATCTCGAACCCCTGAAACTTTATATATCCCTGACCCGACGCATCCGAACACTCCTCGAGCATCCCTAACTGCCTAAATACCTGCAAATGTGCGAATTATCTTCCTGACCCGATTCCCTCTCTGGATTTTTATGTTATAGGTGGATTAAGTAGCCCGGAATGGCCGTGGTACAATTTGGCGCGGAAGATGAGGCCACCATCTCGAAACCTGTTAGAAGGATGCGATGGGCCACGCAACGCCATGCGGGTGCGGGCGGATCGCGAAAAAGACTGTCTATAATGGATAGGCTCCATCGTCACACCGGTTCCAAGGAAGAAAAACGGAAATCAACTGCCAGCTCCCTGCCACATGGTGATGGCTCGACGGTGGATGAAGGCTCAGTTGACAATTCGAATCTCAGGAAGGTATTCTGCAACGTGCCACTTCCCGAAGATGTGAAGGACGAGGACGGCCGCCTCATCGCAAATTATGCGAGGAACAAGATAAGAACGGCAAAATATACACCATTAAGTTTTGTTCCGAAGAATTTGTGGTTTCAGTTTCATAATATTGCAAATATTTACTTTTTGTTCACCATTATTCTATCTGTAAGTTTTGCCTACTATCCCAACATTCTTTTAGAATTATATAAAACTGGCCGTTGTACTCTGCTAATTTATCGTGAAAAAAATTATGTAGATTTTCCCTATTTTCGGCGCCACCAACCCTGGGTTGAGCTCAGTACCCCTGATCTCTATTTTAACAGTTACGGCCATCAAAGATGCGATTGAAGACTGGAGACGAACTGTGCTAGATAATGAACTAAACAATTCCCCAATTCATCGATTGGTGGAATGGAACAATGTTAATTCAGTTGAAGATAATGTCTCTTTATGGCGGAGGACAAAGAAGGTAACCACCAAATCCGTGGTGAAATTTTGGAGGATGATAAATGCTCTGAAGAAAGGCGGAAAGGTGGAGGATCCCGAGGTCGATATCCTCGCCGGACAACGACCGTCAATAGAAACCAGACGCACACACAGAAACTCGACGTACTCCTTCAGACAATCGTTCCAATTAAATAATGGGGATTCCCAGGAGGAAGGCGGGGCCATACAAATGACACCTGTCCCGTCACCTAATCTCGACCAACGCAACGCCCAGCTGGACGGGCAATCATCTGGGATACCTAGATCTTCAACTGACTACCTTTCTCCGGATCCATATCAGAAATCCGAACCTATACATGCGCGCCGCCAATATGGGAGCGTGTTGAATAAGTCGAGACAAACTCCCCAAACCGCAAGGTTCAAGCGTGATTACTGGAAAAACGTGCAAGTGGGCGATTTCGTGCGGATTTACAACGAAGAGCCGATTCCTGCTGATGTTGTTGTTTTGTCCACCTCTGACCCGGATGGCGCTTGTTACGTTGAAACGAAGAATCTTGACGGAGAAACTAACTTAAAGGTCCGACAAGCGCTTCATTGCACTCGCGCCGTTAAGCATGCTAGGGACTGCGAGAAGGCAGAATTTACGATTGAGAGTGAATATCCTCATCCGAATCTTTATGAGTATAATGGGGCGATTAAGTGGAAGCAGTACGACGAGAATTCGCCGGACCAACCTGGGAGAGAAATGGTGGAACCTATCACCATCAATAATATACTGCTCCGTGGCTGTAGTATACAGAATACTGAGTGGGTTTTGGGCATGGTGGTTTTTACCGGCCTTCAGACAAAGATCATGCTTAATTCTGGCGCGACACCAACGAAGCGGGCGAAACTTGCCAGAGATTTGAACTGGAACGTCATGTACAATTTCATCATTCTGTTCCTCATGTGTCTCATTTCCGGCATCGTTCAAGGTGTCACATGGGGCGAAGGAGACAATTCGCTGAATTTCTTTGAATTTGGGTCTTACGGCGGGTCACCTCCCGTCGATGGTTTTGTCACATTCTGGGCTGCCGTCATTCTCTACCAGAATCTCGTCCCTATCTCGCTCTACATATCCCTGGAAATTGTTCGAACTGCACAGGCCATCTTCATCCACAGTGACAGTTTCATGTATTACGACAAGCTTGGATATCCTTGCACGCCCAAGTCATGGAATATATCGGACGACCTTGGGCAGATCGAGTATATCTTCTCAGATAAAACGGGCACGCTGACTCAGAACGTGATGGAATTCAAGAAATGCACAATTAACGGTGTGTCTTATGGTCAAGCGTACACCGAGGCAATGGCTGGCATGCAGCGTCGCGAGGGTATCAACGTGGAAGAAGTCTCCAAAAAGGCCCATGAAGATATCGCCAAATCCCGTGTTCAAATGCTTCAACAGCTTCGTTCTATCCATGACAACCCTTACCTCCACGATGAACAACTTACCTTTGTTGCTCCCGATTTTGCCGCTCATCTTTCTGGAAGCGCTGGAGAGGAGCAGAAAGCCGCCAACGAGCATTTCATGCTTGCTCTGGCTCTGTGCCATACAGTCATAACAGAGCGTACTCCAGGAGACCCTCCTAAGATTGAGTTCAAAGCTCAATCTCCCGACGAAGCAGCATTGGTCGCAACCGCACGAGACTGCGGTTTTACTGTGCTGGGAAGATCGGGTGACGACATCCGGTTGAACGTTATGGGTGAAGAGCGGTCGTATACGGTTCTGAACACCTTGGAATTCAACTCATCGAGAAAACGAATGAGCGCTATTATCCGCATGCCCGATGGGAGAATTGTATTATTCTGCAAAGGTGCCGATAGTATAATTTATTCTCGCCTGGCACGTGGGCAACAGCAACAACTCAGAAAGTCGACTGCGGAACATCTTGAGATGTTCGCTCGGGAAGGCCTGCGGACACTTTGTATCGCAGAGAGGGTACTGGGTGAGCAAGAATACCACGCATGGAATAAGACACATGATTTGGCTGCCCAGTCGCTCGCCGACCGTGACGTGAAGCTCGAAGAAGTCGCCAGTGTCATTGAGCAGGAACTTACTCTTCTCGGTGGAACTGCCATTGAGGATAGGCTGCAGGATGGCGTTCCCGATACTATCTCCCTCCTGGCAACCGCTGGAATCAAGCTTTGGGTCCTGACAGGAGATAAGGTGGAAACTGCCATTAACATCGGATTTTCGTGTAATCTGCTGTCCAACGAGATGGACCTGATCGTCTTCAATATTGATAAGGATGACCCCGAATCTGCCGCACATGAGCTTGACACAAATTTGGCGACGTTTGGCCTCACTGGCTCCGACGAAGAACTCGTTGCTGCTCAACACAACCACGAACCACCAGCTCCGACACACGCTCTCATTATTGATGGGGACATGCTCAAGCTCATGTTGACACCGGAGTTGAAACAGAAGTTTCTTCTCTTATGCAAGCAATGTAAATCCGTGCTGTGCTGCAGAGTTAGCCCTGCTCAGAAAGCCGCTGTTGTGCAAATGGTAAAGACTGGGTTGCACGTCATGGCTCTTGCCATTGGTGACGGTGCGAACGATGTTGCTATGATCCAAGAAGCCGATGTGGGAGTTGGAATTGCTGGTGAGGAAGGTCGTCAGGCCGTCATGTCATCGGATTACGCTATCGGCCAGTTCCGATTCCTTCAGCGTCTCGTTCTCGTCCATGGAAGATGGTCTTATCGAAGGCTTGGTGAGACTATTGCCAATTTCTTCTATAAGGTATGCTAGTATATATATGTTTCCTTGATTTAGTTTACCGCCAGCCCTATTGTGTATGTTGCTAACGCATTGTTTAGAATCTTGTGTGGACGCTTGCGCTCTTCTGGTACTCGATATACAACAACTTCGATGGCTCCTACCTTTTCGACTTCACGTACATCATTTTGGTCAACTTGGCCTTTACATCTCTCCCTGTGATATTGATGGGTATCCTGGATCAAGATGTGGATGACAAGGTTTCTCTGGCGGTTCCGCAGCTCTATAAGACTGGTATCGAGCAAAAGGAATGGACGCAAAAGAAGTTCTGGTAAGCGGTTTTCCCTGTAGCCTGACAACAAATCTCACCTTTTTTTCTAACATTAAATCCACAGGCTGTACATGCTAGACGGGCTCTACCAGTCAATTATTTGCTTCTTCATGACCTACCTCATCTACCGTCCCGCCACTGGAGTAACGAGTAACGGACTCGATCTTAGCGATCGGATGCGTATGGGAGTGTTTGTGGCCTGTTCCGCCGTGATTGCCAGCAACACTTACATTTTATTGAATACCTATCGCTGGGATTGGTTGACCGTTCTCATCAATGTCATCAGCACACTTCTCCTATTTTTCTGGACTGGTGTTTACACCTCAGTTGACTCCTCTGGTCAGTTTTATAGGGCGGGCGAGGAAGTATTCGGGACGCTCGCCTTCTGGGCCTTAACGTTCTTGACCGTAACGATCTGCTTGGCCCCTCGATTTACGGTCAAGGCGCTCCAAAAGATATATGTTCCAAGGGATGTGGACATCATTCGCGAGCAAGTTATTGCGGGGAAATTTAAATACCTGGATGAATATGAGGCGTACGTTCCTCCGACCGCTCGGGACATGTCCCCTGCATCCACAGACCTTGGGAAACCCATTGACGTGTCGACGAAGCGATCAAAATCCATGCCCGAAGACGAGCGACCAATCTACCCACCATCCGTCGCCCCTACTGCAACAACCCACAATCCCAGAAGCCAAAACGGAAGTGATGGAACAGGATACAGCGCAAGCTTAGAATTCCGACACCAACAGCAGCAATCACTTGACCGCGGAGCGTCATACGACCGTGTTCGACAGTCAATGGATCCAGTGAGGAGCAGCTTCGAAGCCAGCCGTGACTTCACCTCCGCTGCGATGCTAACTCGCATGGAGTCGACGCATGCAGACCCGTATGAGCGGCCATAGCCAAACTAGTCCTGAGACCTTCTCTCCTAACCTAACCAACTGACTACTAAATCTCTATATCATTGCGCCAATCGCCTCTTTCTCCCCTTATGTCACCTAGCTAATGTATACATTTTCCGACCGTCACTATGTCCCTGATGACCTTACTTCCCTTTGTTGCTGCCCAGTGATGCCACTTTCAACTGCGCCTCGCCGTTTATATTTGCCCCAAAAGATCTGCATGAGCGTCAATTTCTTATTACTTCCATCCGCCCGACCCCTCTCCTTTCCTTTTGATTTTTGTCGTGTCACCCTTTACATTATTACCATTAGAGGCGTTCAACTTATTGCATGTTTGGATTTTGGCTCTTCGGAGGATGGGGAAATCGCACCCTCATTGATTTTTGATTTTTGATTTTGATTTTTGATTTTTTTGACCGGCGCCTGGCATGGTGAATTTTCCATCCGAAGTTTTATATAACCAACTTTTTGTTCTCTTTTTTTTTTTTTTTTGTCTTGCGTCCCTTCCTTTCTTCCTTTCTGTCCCTGCTTTTCATTCCTTGGCTTGAAATGGTAAATATCTATCTTTCTGACACATATTTTATTCCCCACGCACCCCCCTCCCTCCGGAGCCAGCCATAACTTTATTATACCTTATTGTTATTCTTCCAACTTCCTCCCCCTTCCCTTTTTTCGTTTTCGACTGTATGTCCTTATGTACAAAAAATAACAAACCTTTTTCAATCGTAATAACTCGGCTCCTTCCCTCCTTCGCTCTTTCTTTCTTTCCCCAAGGAATCCGATGTTACATCGTTCCGGGACCTATCCTTTGTTCTTTTTGACCATTCGGGCCTACATACTGACTCTCAAGCTCCCCTCAATCAAGTGGTACTTACGTGTTACCTTTCCAGCTGGCGCCTTTCCAAATTTCCCATTTTCTGGCCTCTATTTCATCGATTCTTTAGTTTACGTTCTTCTCCTTGGAGGGGATGGGTGTAAAGGCAAGGTAAAGTGTTGTTTGACGCTAAAATCCATTTGATTTTGATATTGAGATTGATTTTTCTGGAGCTGATATATTGCTACAACGCGTGCTGGTGGTAAAATGGGGGATAACAAAGGAGTCATAACAGCAATATGATGAATAGCTTTAGCATTTTGATTGATTTCAATGAGGAGTGCTGTGAGCCTGTGACTGACTGACACGAGGGTAAAAGAGTGTATGATTCAATAGCATTCTTAAAATTACGATGCAGATTACTATGTTATCTAAAGTGACTATCTAAGACAGGCAGCGATACTGTGTCAAGCCAGAACTGGGAGTTAATTAATATGCGCAATCTTCCTCTTTGTAGCTGTTTAGCAGTTAGCGATTTTCAAATTTTCTTTAAACATCACTGAAGACGTCCAACCCAAATAAACTTCGTAGGTGTCTTTGATCCGTAGGGCTTGTTTACGACAGCTCGCCACCAATGCGAGACACGAAAAGTCGCGCGGCTTCTTTAACTAGCGCAGACGCCTCTTTAAAGCTTTAGTTCCTGCTGCTGCGTTAAGCGCACTTAAAACCTTCTTCTCGACATCTTCCCGTTCAACGACTGGCTTCACTTCACGTCAATAAATTCCAGTCACAATATAATAATTAGTTTCTTTCTCGCTCTCGTTTGTCTTTTAAAAACAGCGGCCTGTGCTGTCTGGTCCTGGAATAAAGAGAGAGCACAAGTGCAAACGAGAACTCGCTATAATTACTGGTCGTGTTCCGGGCGGCGGCAGCTACCACACAAATTCAAACTCGATTGCAGACACATAAAAGAAGACATGATGGAGGATGCATGAGCTGTGTGGAGTGGTATGGGGCACCTTTCGCCATTTACGATTCTTTAGGACTGATCCGATTCCATCTTTTCCTTTACAATCTTACATTTTTATTAAGAAGATCTCTGCTGGTTGAACGCCTGTCCCAGCCGCGGGGCAGCTTTGAACCATGGCGGAGCTGATGGATGTTCTCGAGTGAGTGCTATTGGGAGTTTATTTTGGCTTTTACACATTGGCAGGATTGAGGATTTTTCTTCTTTTGATGTCTATCTTCTCCTGCAGGTCTTGTTATATCTGCGAAGCTACTTGTCACATTTGCTAACCGCCGGCAATATTCTATGCCATTGTTGTACCGATAGGGAATTGAAAGCCCTCCCGGAACAACTCCATATGCTCTGTCCCCGCCAAAATGACAATGATATGGGACAGTACAATGATGAATATATCCAGTCCCTTACCCCCGCCGGCCCCGACATGAAACCCAATGTCGAAAACCTCAACCGTATATCCGATGCCACCTTGCGAAGACAGAAATTCCTATCATGTATGCGCCTTCTTGCATTCAGCGGCGATGAAGTCGAGATCCAGCAGGAATGGATATGGAGACGACTCGAGCACGACCTGGAAAAATGCGACCTGTGCATCAAGGAATACTACAGGGGAAAGGTGTGGCTGATGGATATGCTAGGCGAGAGTTACGACGAGTTCGAGGTTGAGAAGTTTGGCAAAATCATTGATGAAAGGGATATTAAGCGGATCGTGAAGAACTTGGATCGGGCAACGCAGATATTGAAGGCCGTAGCACCTGAACAGCGGAGTCTTTCAGTCTTGGATCGCGCGGCACTGTTGTCGATTTTCGAAGCCATGAGTTCAAAGCCCATGTTAAATGAGACCGAGATACTCCGTGCACATTTTGATGAGCCGTTTGCCTTGGTGCAGAGCAATCGGACGTTGAAGATGCCCGAATATATACCCGCGACCACTCAGTTTCTTTTCGATGCGAATGAGCAACGGCAGCGTTGGGCTTTTACTTCATGGGGAAGAATGAAGGGCCCTCCTACCACGCCGGAGTTTGACTGGGCTGTCAAGGAACCGCTTCTTGCAGCTCTTCGCCAAGCGTCCTGCCAACCTGTTCAACCGGATCTCGTCCAGAGGTTATGGGCTGGCATTCATGCTATCGTAAATCGGCTAGATAAAGAACAAATTACTCACAACCTCAGAGCTTTGGAAATCGACCCCTGTCGATTATCAGTTGATCATCTTGCTGTACCGACGCCAGGTTTACGTTCGCTGTTAAATACCATTCAGATCTTTCTCGAGAAGGCCCCTGGAGATTTTTGGGATGCCATGCAGACCATTTCTCCGCAAGCTATCATTGAGCAAATTTTTTATAACCCTCAGTTCGACGCCTTTCTACTTGAGTCGCGCGACGACGATACTTTCGAGAAACCCTCGCCTTTGAGGGATATGTTGTCGTGGATCGAGCCGTTTATGGCTTCACTTAAAGGGGCACACCAGCCTCAAGCATGCAGGGTGCTTGTTTTCCAGCTTCTTAACAGGCTACAGGACTCCCGCTTTCCAGCCATCTCGAGGTATACTTGCTTTCGAATCGGGCTTTCGATTCTCATTTCCACTTTGCGGACCTTCACGGATAACGAGTCAACGAGAGGTTCTGTTGCCCGGGTTGTTCTATCTGATACTCTTGAAGTCACAAGCGATAATATCAACCATTTCATGGAGCCTACTGAATTTCCAATCGAAGGAAGTAAAAAGGTTATTGCCGGTTTATGCGTGGATGTCATTCGAAACGCCCTTGCTCTAGAATGTCAGTCCTTGAAGTCTGACTATGAGGTTATCCTTCGTCAAAAATCCATGGCACATGGCGTGAGCACATACTCTGCTAAGATTTGGGATGCGGTAGTCCAGCATCTGCACGAGGATAACCTTGGGCTGTCAAACGCGGCTCTCATGGGTATTTTGCCCCTTGTTGGATTGGAAAAATTCTCAACGAAAGGCGAGAATAGTAAAGAGAAAACACATTTCAACGTCATATATGGACACTTAACACACCTTGCTTGTCAGATCCTTGAAAGACTAGCTGATTTCAAGCCGGAACATTTGGATAGTTTATTTAAGAGCCACGACACGAATGGGTCGTTGATCTCGGCCCTTTTCTCTGCTGACCTAAATACCTACCAGGCTGCTGTAGATCTTATCAAGACTATCAGTGGCCAGTCTGGCCGCAAAGAAGCAATATCTCACCTTTTACAATCTTTCTGCGCGACGACGATGTACGGGTTCAGCTTCTCGTTCCGACGAATATCCAACATGAAAACCTTTGCATCCGCGCCTCGAATGCTTAAAACTGGGACTGATATTATAGATGTGCTTTGCGACTCTGAAACGGGCATTCTTAGAACCCGAAAACTGGTTGATCGCGTGGAAACCCTCTCCCTTCAAAGACTATGGGAGTATCAGTGGCAAGCGCTCACAACTATATTCCAGCAGACGGAGACCTGGCATATGATGGGAAACGATAGGACGGTTATGCTTGAATTTTGCCGCGATACTATCCAGTTTGCGGACCTTCTTTTCAACCAATTCACCATTTTTGCCAGCAGTATTTCCGAATTTGATCCTTCTGAGTCCAAATCGGCAAAGGAAAACCTGGTCAAAGCCCCAGCCGCGACAATGGACTCGATGGTTAGATGGCTTCGCTTGAAGGATGATTATCTAGCAACCACCTTAGTAGGCCTTGTTGCGAAGCTTCTCCGGCGCATGGGAGAATTAGACGTAACCCTGGCTCCAGATACTTTGAAGTATATTGAAGATGTGGCCCGAACATCCTCGATTAAAACCATCATAACTGCCCAGGAGAAGGCTGAGCTCGTGAGAGCTTTAGAATCGTACTATAAGAAGCCATTCGTAACGGTGCAGCCGACGGCAGGTCCAAAGAAAAAGAAGCAGAGTACTATCACTTCATATGCAAAGCCGATCGATTTGACCAGTGTCTCAAGTCCCTCCAGGATTTCTGGAAGTGATGAGGATGAATTCGATGATGACATCTCTGACGAGGTGCTTCTGCAACTGTCGGGATCTGTTGAACTCAACAAGGCCCGTATTGCTGCTCAAAAACGCATTGAGAAGCCTACCCTGCCTGTGTCGAAACGTGTATCGCGACCAGTCAAGCCTGTCACAAATGTCCTTTCTTTCCGTGAGAAACGTGAACGGGAGAAGGAAGAAAAGAAGCGGCGTGATATGGCTGAGCTGGCTCGGTTGAAAAAGAAGATCCCATCTCAAACTGCCAATCAGGGCTCTGGTTTGCAAGGAATTAATGTTAATGTTAACGAACATGGACCTGTTGAGAGTATGATGGTCTCTGACTCAGATTCGGATGTCGACAGCGAAGAGGAGGATGAAGGAGATGCTCTCGGACGAAAGGCCATGTCTAAACCGGACGCCGTAAAGGCGTATGAGGAAAGCAGGAAGAAGCTACTAAACCAACGTGGTCCTGTTAAAAAAGTCAAACTTGTGCGGTCTGCTAAGGATATGCGAGCGAGGCTCTCACCAGATCTCTCACAGCTCCACCGGACCTTGTTGAGTTGGGAATTCTTCGCGAATGGAGATCTTCCTCCTAACTCTGGTCGTACCGATTATAGCCTAGTTTCAAATACGTTTTCTGATGCGGCGGATTACCAAAAAACTTTTGAGCCCTTGTTGATATTAGAAGCGTGGCAAAGCTTTCAGTCAGCGAAGGAAGAAGGCTCTTTCAAGCCCTTCGAAATTAAAGTTTCAAACCGCATGTCTGTAGATGCATTTGTTGAGGTTACTACCTTCATGCAACCTGCGGAAGCTAAGGATTTGGGATTGGGAGAATCAGATTTAGTTCTGTTATCGAAGTCGAGCAACCCAAGTTCTGATAACAAGGCTCCTCATTGTCTTGCGAGGATTTTCCGGTCAAGCAAAAAGAAGGGGATGATGGAAATTTCCTATCGCATAAACCCTTCGAATCCACTTGTCAACTCCATTTTACCGGGAACTTCGCTGTTTGGCGTGCGGGTTACGTCTTTGACTCCCGTGGAACGAGAGTACGGAGCCTTGATGGCACTGAAGTACTACGATCTGAGCGAGGAAATCATCAGAGCCAAGCCGTCACCCCTATTGAACTACACGCCCGAATCTCTGAAGCCCATCATAGACACTTACAAAGTCAATCCTGCACAGGCGAAAGCTGTCAGGTCGGCTATGGATAATGACGCGTTCACCTTGATCCAGGGGTATGTGTGAAATATTCCATTTCCCATCGTTATATTTATACTAATTGTTGTTTCTAGCCCTCCTGGTTCAGGCAAAACGAAAACTATTATCGCCTTGGTTGGTGCTATATTGACGCCTGTCTTTGCTGAGCAAAAGATTGCTCGCCCAGGTTCATCAGCCGAATTCAAGCCAGCTACACGAGTTACGACATCTAGGAAATTACTTGTTTGTGCACCGAGTAATGCAGCTGTGGATGAACTGGTTATGAGATTCAAGGAGGGAGTTACTACGTCGAGCGGACAAAGACAAAATATCTCCATTGTCCGTCTCGGTCGAAGCGATGCAATAAACTCGAATGTCATTGATGTAACTTTGGATGAGCTTGTGAATGCAAAGCTCGGACAAAATGGTCGCAAAAACGGCAATGAGAAGGACCTACAAACCTACTATTCAGAGCACAAGGAGGCTTGTACTCAGTTCAACGAAGTTCGCGAAAGAATCGATCAGTGCCGTGCCAAGGGGCAACATGTTCCGTCGGAGCTGGAGCGGGAATTTGATCTATTGAAACGGAAGAAGGTGCAGCTTAGTCAAGCTATTGATAATGCTAGGGATAGTAATCAGGCAGCAGCCCGTAATGCTGATCTTGCGAGGAAAAAGATTCAACAGGAGATCATTGACGGGGCGCATGTGATATGTGCAACTTTGAGCGGAAGCGGTCACGAAATGTTCCAGTCGCTGAGCATCGAGTTTGAAACGGTCGTTATCGATGAGGCGGCGCAGTCTATTGAACTTAGCGCTCTTATCCCTCTCAAGTATGGCTGTTCCAAATGTATCCTTGTTGGTGACCCTAAACAATTGCCGCCAACTGTCCTATCAAAAGTTGCGTCACGCTTCCAGTATGAACAGAGTTTGTTCGTCAGAATGCAAGCCAATCATCCGAAAGATGTTCATCTTCTCGATACTCAGTACCGAATGCACCCAGAAATCAGCCGTTTCCCAAGCGCCGCATTTTATGACGGTCGACTTCAAGATGGGCCGGGTATGGCTAACCTCCGAGCTCGACCGTGGCATAGTAGTGAACTTCTCGGCCCTTATCGGTTTTTCGACGTACAAGGACTGCATTCGAGCGCTCCAAAGGGTCACTCGTTGGTCAACATAGCAGAACTCCGCGTGGCGATGAAACTCTACGAGCGGTTGATAACTGATTATAGGACCTATGACTTTACGGGAAAGATCGGAATTATAACTCCGTACAAAGGTCAACTAAGGGAAATGAAAAATCAGTTTGCAAACAAGTACGGAAATTCAATTTTCACCACGGTCGAGTTCAATACCACAGATGCATTCCAGGGACGAGAGTGTGAAGTTATTATCTTCTCTTGCGTGCGAGCATCTAATCGTGGCATTGGTTTCTTGGCCGATATTCGTCGGATGAACGTTGGGTTGACTCGTGCAAAATCATCGCTTTGGGTGCTTGGGAATTCACAGTCACTTGTCCAAGGCGAATTCTGGAACGGGCTAATTGCCGACGCTCATTCGAGAAACTTGTACACCCAGGGAGATGTCTTGGAACTCTTGCAGAAGCCGCAAGTCAGTCTAGATATACAACTCAAAGATGTAGAGATGATCGACGCCCCAGCGAGCGCGAAGAGCTCAACGCCATCGAGACTCGGATCTATAACTCCGGGTGGGAATGGAAGTAGCCGTCCTTCGTCTGCCCTTTCAACAGGCCGTCTTTCCAGTATTCCCGACACCCACCCTACCTCCTCCAGAGACACGCCAAGGCACAGCCCAAAACTAGCGCTTTCGACTGGCCCCGATGGGCCTTCAGGAGGAAAGTTCGGCTTGAACGAATTAGCTATGTGTGGATTCTGTGGGAGCTACGAGCACATGTCGACAAACTGCGATAACATGGAGGCTAAAATGGCTAGCCAGGGCACCTGCTGGCGATGCGGAGGCGTTTCGCACTCCAAGCGAGATTGCAAGGCAGAGCGCTGTTTCCAGTGCGGCGGCTTTGGCCATTCAGCCCGCACATGCAAGTCAACCGTCGTCCTCTCCAAACGGGAGAAGGATAAAATCGCCCGCGACGAACACCACCATGCCCAGGCTCAAAAAGCCAATCTCGACCGGCAGCGGAAAAGACAGCTTGGCGACCACGATCCAAAGGTGCCAGTTATCCAGGTGCCGTCGAAAATTGACTCGAATCCGCCGTTATCCGCAGTAACGCCTCATCAAAAACGAGACTTGCCGAATACTGCTGATAAAGGTAGTTCTGGTAAGCGGAAACGGATGGAGCCAGATCCTCCTAATCCGCCCACAAATGTGAAACTTCGGAAACCGAACGCGCAGTTTAACGCTCAGTTTGGGGTACCTATGAATGCTCCAAAGGGCCCCCGGGGGAAGAAATTAGATCCTCATATCGTTGCTCCTCCCACCAGTGTAAGTCCTTGCTTTGAATCATTTTCGATGCCGAAATCTAGTGTATGTTTTACTAACCTATTAATTTGTTTTCAAGGATCTGGTAATACCATCGAAATCTGGACAGAGACATCAGCCAATAGACTCCAAAGCCCAACAACCTCCCCGTCCTAGTTCCGGGACCGGGCCAGAGAAACAGACGGCAAATGTGAGTTGTGCCAGATTTTTCTCCACCGTTCCTCTCCTCATGAATAGAAAGAGTACAGTACAATACTAACAGCATAACCCGACAGACCGGCCCGCCGCCTCCGTCTTCACGCCCTAATAATGCCCCGCCGCTTCCAAAGACCGAAGGCAGAGGTCCACCACCCATGCGCAAAAAGAAGCCGACCAGCATATTTATTCAACCGAAAAGAAGATGAAATTTATTCTTTTTTACCCTATTCATTTTGTCGACATTGTATTATATTTCCTTTTTTTCCCCTTCCCTTGAAGAACTGCCGCTGTGCTTAGCGTTTGCCTGCATGTACTGTTCATTGCAGTGCATAGACATTATATTTATTTATTTTGAACTCTGGCGTTTCGTGTCGTTTTTTTTTATACATATGATGTTTTTCTTGCCTGTTATGTTTTACGTCACTTATGCCATAACCTTCCCATGTTGTTTTGTCGTTTTTGATTTTTGATTTTTAGATTTATGTTTTCCTCCCTTTCTTCCTCGAAATGCGGCATTGATTTTGGAAAGGAAACAGAGCAAGCAAAGCAAAGAAGCAAGATAAGAAAGCATCCGGGCGGCGTTGGTAAACTATTTATTATGTGTTCATGTGTTCTTTTATCATATTTTCTTTAATCCACGTTCTTGCGCAGTTGCCACATTTCTATATCAATTGCATCGGTTTTCATCATTTTCTTTAGAGAATAGTCATGTGCTCTGACAGAGATACTACACGCAATGTTTGGCACCTTCATATTCCGACCCTTTTATTTTGCATTCATTTAAAGAGGACAATTGAGTAGGTCGGAATATTTTTCAAATGTATTCTTTTTTGCCCCTTTCTCCCGTCCTTTTAGTATTGATATTGAAGCTCGTAAGCTGTCATATCTGTCACCACCACTGTAATATTCCTTCTAAACAGACCCATGTCTTTTATGATACATGCACAAGATCATGATTTACGTATGAATATATATTACTGCTCTACTCTCTGCAAAGCACGGGAACATCGGCCGCAAGTTGTAAATGTCGAGTGATGCACGGGGCTACTAACACCACGCGAGACAGCTGCTCTCGAAGACGGCTCAGTCGGTGAAGGGGAAGTGAATAAACGGAGGGCGCATTTAATCGTCATATTCAACAGCACAAACGCATACATGAACATGAAGAATCGCATGGCTATCTGCAATATGTGTGTTTATGCGGGCCTACATACACATGCATGCATATCTTATCTTGTTAGCTATCGGTGTAGGTAGGTATAGATTTGTCTGAGGCATGAATATCGCGATGTAATACCACGGATAGCTGCCCTAACATATGGATATCCGTCGAATCTGCTGCGTCAGTCCCTCTATGCGTGCGTTACAATAACGTGGACTCGAGCATGGGTCATGTCATTTCTTCTCGTGTTGTCTGTTTTACACGAACTGTACATTTCTAAGGAAAAACGTTAAATTGGTATCCTCACCTCCCCCCGCGCTTTCACAATTTGAATTATTGATTAGTTGAGAGCGGGGTATACTTTTCCGCCATAGGCAGGGGTGCATGAGAAATGGGAGAAAAGGGGCTCGCCTACAATTGGCATCTGTATCGAAATGTATGGTGGATCAACTATGCTGAAAGCCAATTGATTTATTCCACATTTTATAACATATGTATTGTACTGCGTATAGATCAGGGGCAGGGGGGCTTTTATCTCCTCGTGGTTGTTTCTTCAATAATATGTTTGTGGTCGATGTATCAAGGTCGGTCAAGTCGGTCCGTGGACGGGGAGGGGGAGGGAACGAAGGGGCAAGGTTTCTAATTGTCGATAGTGTTGGAAGAGAAAGATATCATTTGTTGACTTAATTATTTGTTCAGTTCCCTTTATTTTTAACCTTTGGCCTGTACGATGATGAGGGTGAAGATTGTTGCCGTCCTCCGGCCTCTGTTAGCAAGTGGGAAGAAAGTAAACACCAGTTTGTTTGTCCAGCGACAATGGTTAGGACGAGCGGAGATAATGCCAGTTGGATTGGATTTTTGACTGTGAAACTATGAGTTGTTCATCGTCCTTATTATGGAGATGCAGGTGACGTTAGTATCTGGTCACTTTATATCTTTTTTTATGAGAAAATGAGGTGGAGGTTAGATGCAAAATTAATTCAATAATTCGAGACATACTCCGTAGATCAGAAGGAATAACGGGGGGTAGAGTATATACCTAGATCCCTTGTAAGTAACCCGAATTCCGCAAGAAAGGAACGAGGTATTACCAACCAATTAACCACTCAGTGCAGACCGTAGGTATCTGGTTAGTTAGTTGGCAGCAAGGTGCGCATTATTCCTCAGCAACGGAATATCAACTGGTCAATAAACCAACTGAGTACGAAGCTATAATCTCAGTGCCGGCGTCAGGGAGCTGCTAACGACTATCTTCTGTTCGGGGCCGCTTGATTGATAGTGGGTGGTTGACGAGGCCTCCCCCTTCCTAGTGGCTTGATCAATCGGTGTCGCTTAACTATGCAGGAATGGCTTTCCGTCATCAATAAGTGTACAAAGTACTGCGCAATCGACGTTTGACGATATCGGTGAGCATCCATATTTATGATCGGGGCTCAAGATCGGGGTCTGGGGAAGGTCTCCCGCCCACTAGCTGAGTCTTCATTGTGAACCGACTTCCTGAAGGCGGCCTATCAAGTTTCAGTAATGCGAGTTTCGTTTGCACGAAAATGGTTGACTGTAATAAAGGCGTGCAGGATGAAAGAGGCCCTGTGGGGTGTATTAAAACTCTGTCGACAATACCTAATATCCGTATAGCGGAGTTGATCTGTATATGATATTTTTAAGGAGCGTTCTTTCTGTTGACGTCTGTTTGGAAGCATTATAATTTTGTACGGTTTATATTCTTGTTGGTGGTTGTGGGATTTTCTGGTTGAAGAGGCAGTATATATGGGACATGGCCTTTGTTTTATGGATTGGTTGGTGGTTTTTCAATGCCTTTCTTGCCGTGTTGATCGACGGAGTGTTCACCGCGCATTGGCTAACTCTGGGGTTAAAAAAAAATAACAAAATGAAAATTAAATACGAAAATTAAGCAAAAAACGCATCGTGAATAGATGCTCGTTCATCATTCATTTGGAGCCACTGACCTCAGATGTAGTTGATTAGCCTGTAGTTGTTTGTTATCCACCATCATCTATTCAATCAACAGGCAGAGAGAACAGGACTCATAGCCACACACACACACTCACCGTAAAAGCATATGCACACCGCAAACTGTGCTTTGCCCCCTAATCGATTTGAAACCCGCAGGTTGGAGTCACAACCCCGAGCTGCACGCTCACACAGCAGGGTCCACCCAGGCCAACAGCATAAGTACTTGTAATGTACGGAGTACATGCAGTGAGATGGGCCGGTGGATTGTTCATTGCTTTTCTCGTTGGCCCGTATCTCGATGACCAAGCCTTTCGTTTCTTTTCCTATTCTTTTGTTCGTTGCTTTGGCCAAATGCACATGTAGCACTGCCAGTTCTTTGTTACAGGCCGTTAGAATATCCGTCCTGGATGGAGCTGCACGCACTTGACTTCACTTGACGAGTGAAAATCCCATTAACTAATAGTTTCTGATCAGGAAGGGAAATTATCCTGTTAGAATGTGAGAGATGAGTTTTTTTCTTGATATATTCTCATCATCCTTGATTTTGTATTTAAATGATATTTTTCAATCCACATGATCCAATAGTTTCTTTTATTTTATTTTTATCTTGCCCGGTTCTGTTCGGTTCGTGCCCTGATGAAGAGCATCGGTTAGCGTTATGTTTCCTTTTTACAGCTCAAAGCCTCTTGCTTTCGTGGATTGTCGTCTGCAGCAAGCTGGTTGACGACACCAAGCCACAGGACAAAAACCAAGGTTGGTGAAGCTTTCTTGTCGCTCAAGCCTGGTATTGATTTTCTTGGCGACATCGATGCAAGAGATATGCGCTTTGGTCGTTTCTTTGCAGGGATAATACGTGGATCGTCCCCTAGCTCAGCTCTCTTTTTTGGTCTGGAACCAGCTCTCTGGGTCATGAATGTAACTTTTACACTGAGGAGGCGGTTGGCCTTGCAACAGTTCGTAGAATATCTGCGCAACAAAGCGGTTCGAGTGCGGGGATTGGGGTTGGCTAAACGATGAGAGCGGAAGATCATCAAATTGAGATCGGAAATAAATTGTCAAGGATTTAGACTGACTTTTGACTCGCAAATTCAGGGTTTTGAAGGCGCTATTTGTCGATGTTTGTACTTAGCAAGTTAATAGATTTCCTTTTGCTGGTAGCTTTTGCTATGACCCAATCCCTACTTTGGAATTGGGCCTGCCTAAGGTGTGGAGGAAGATAAAGCCATCTTGGAGAGCCATGGTCAGGTCTTTGGTCAGCGCATATATTACTCCAGATATCCCCGCCAGATCAATGAGCTCTATCGCAAGTATATTGTATTAATATTCCACCTCGTCGGATTTCTGAGAAGGTCTTTTGATTACTTTGTGAATCCCCCCCCCATTCCTTTCCACAGCGCCAGGCGTGCTCTCATTGCCTAAAGTTGATTGTTCCTTTTAATGCTTTTCAAACCGAATGTGGAGATTTGGGATATATAGCAGGCTTATTTCTCCTGACGCGGGTCGTCTCCTGTAGTTTGAACATCCTGTCACATCAATTGCCCACGCAATTTCTTTGAAGTGCGAAGCCGCTTTCTCTACTTGTCATTCCGCCTATATCCTGACGTCTTTGCACCTCTGCTGCTTGTGGTATGTTGTCTCTTATCTATTTCCGGCCCATATCTTTCTAGACGTCAACGAAAGTGTTGTTGTTTAACTGCAGGATTCCGCTCGTGCAGGTATATCCTACAGCGTATGATGTATATATGCATAGTACAGACAGTTTTACGTCGCGTTTCTCGTTCTGTGCGCGATCCGATATATAGAGAGCATGGAAGAAACTGACGGCTTAGTAAATAGAGGACATCGTCCAACTGATTTTGTATGACAAGCATAATCCAGAAAACCCCATTCAGCGGCAATTGTCTCCATAGATGTGTGTCTGGCTGCCAGCTCGCATAAGATGCAGAGTCCAGACGGCAGTTTCGCAAGACCAGGTGCAACCAGTCCTACCGTGCCGAGGGGGCGGTCAAGAGAAGAGATAATAGCGGTGGACAGGAGAGTATCAATGTCTCTGCCTGATAAACGGCCCGTCAGCAGGAGGGGGCCTATCCACGGTGATGGTAGGAATATTAACCATGAGGAACTGAGCAAATACGGCTCACGACCATCGACGGCAGTAAGTACGCAAGCAAATTGCGGCAATACCCTCGATTTAATGAAGTTCCTCGACTGCCAGCATGAACCAATGCACCGTTCAGCTCCGTATCGGATCGTGGTGGGGTTGGTGGCGTCGGGCCGCAAGCGGCTGCGATTACTTGAGGACAGCAAGCCCAAGATAGGGCGCAAACTCGATGCAGCTGCAAAAGAAGACCATCATCGCCAGACAGAAAAACCTAGATCGAGGATATGGAGTTCAATATCAAAGGCGAAGAAGAAGAGGGCGTGCAGCGGCAATGCCGAATCGCAGCCGAAAACAGTCCATAATGACGAACAAGCTGACGACCCGCACCGGCGGAAGTGGATTGTGTCTGGAACACGGAACAGAAAGAACTCCAAAGTGATCGAATACGAGGATCGCGACTTTTTATACCCAGGAGTGGGCAAGCTGCCGTCTCTGCCATCTGAAAACGAGAAGACTGCCGCAGACAATAATAACTGCACCAGGCAGAGCCGGGTGGAGAGTCCGCATTCACAAGAACCGCGGACATCGGGAGACGCTTTCTGGCAGCCGGAGACGATCCACGATAATCCCAATCAAACAGACACCAAAAAAGACGTTGAAAGGGCTGAGGACTCCACTGCTGCTCCTCTTGCAACTGTTTCAAACATCTTAGGCGAGGACCAGAGCTTTCTAGCGTTGAAATACTCTGGGGCTAACGGCGCTTGCGGGGTCTCCACCACGCCAAATGCCTGCCAGGACAGAATCTTGGCCGTGGGCGGCGGCAGTGAGAGCTTCCCGGAAAATAATAATAAGAAGAAGAGGAAGAATAATAATACGCCCGAGGGCCCGCTTCCATTGAAACATCAGCCCTGTACAGGACAAACCACTGCGTCGGGTTCATCAAGCATCACCTCTCCTTTTTCACACCTCCAGCCCAGCGAGTACCGTCCCGCGTCGAATAACACGAGTCCAGCTCCAAGGTTTCCAGACATTTCGCCCACCTTAACACCAGCGCTGACTGCATTGGGCTACGAGACAGATATAAAGAGAAATAAACCGCCGGCTTGCCTGCCCTCCGACTCGGCTCACATCGATCTCCAGTGTCTGCCGCCCAGGAGTTCCAGCAAGGGAGCTTGCCGAAGTCCATCCATCTTCGCTGCGTTCACACATCATCGCCGCCGGAGCTCTTACTCAAAGAGTCTTGCTTACCCACTTGCGCCCGCCGCTCGCAGCTCCACCGATACCCAGTCGTTGATTTCCCTTTTCCCTCGTCCTGCCCGCTTCCCGGATGCCTCACACTCTGCAGCTTCGATGCCGTCACTGGAACAAATGCAGCCGTTGCATGCGGTGACCACAACGACACCAAACCATCTCGGGATTGCAAGCAGCAACGGGTATCGAAGATCTTTGTCGAAAGGCCCACCATTAGCTGCTTCACCACTGCACTGGGAGACATCGCCAGATGTGACAGCTGTGCAGGCTTCTGTTGCTATTCCACACTCACAAATTACGGATAACTCTCGGCACACGCTCGCACAAACTAAAACAACAAATCTGCAAGATCACTTTGTTTTCACTGGGCCTGGGGAACGGCAATTCACGGAAAGAAATGCTGGAAGACGCATAAGTCCAAAGGCATCTCTTGAGTCAAAAAAGCTACGCTGCTTGGGGATATCTGACCCGTCAAAGATGGATACGACAAAGCCACTGGACAAAATGAGCCGAGCAGAACGAGTCTTTGTATTGCGAATGCGTGATATGTGTCTTGCCCGCGGGGGACTCAAAAAAGACACCCAACAACCTATTCCTTCGGAAGGCAGCACACCAGAAGAAGTTAGGCGTGGCTGGGAGTTACAGACGGACTCCAAGAAACCGGAGGCTAAACCTACGGATATGTCAATTACTCCTCCGAAAGCCCGTCGAAACGATGCTCCAGGTTCTCCTCCGAGAATTCCTTTGCCTGCAGACCCTCCAGTGCCCTCACTGCGATCTCCCTCCAATAAGATAGTGTTCAGTCCAAATCAATTCACGAGTCAGCCACAGTCTACTCTATCGCTAGATGCTGCTATTGTCCACAAGGTTGAAGCATGCCTGCCTGCAAGTTCAAGCGGAAGTACGCACAGAAGCAATAGCAATAAGAGCTGGTCCAGTAGGAGTGCTCGTTCAGGAAATGATATCCCTCAACAGAACCATGCGACTAATGCCGAGCACCATACATCCAGCTCCCAACATGACGGCCTAGGAGAGAAAAACGCGATAGCCCGCGGCTTGCCTCCCCTTACGCCGCTACCTCCCCCAATGTCCGACGAAGCGCACACTGGCATTTTAGTAGACTGTGGAAATTGCGGCTCCTGTTCACACCTGAGAACCAACCCCAGTCCAACAAACAAGAACCGCAAAAACACCTTCTTCTACAAAGAAAACCGCTCTGACCCCCGCATAAACAATGCCCAAGTATCGCAATCTCCCCTCCGCGAATTCTTTCCTCGGGATAGCTCCTGTCCAAATACCCCTAGCCCACCACGTCACAGCAATAACAATACCTACAGCAACAGAAACAGCGCCAGCAACAACAAAACTCACGCCACCTCATCCCCACAATCATCATCGACAAGGCCCCGCTCACAAGACACCTCTACACACCCACAATACGAAGCGCGCATCGCCTTCCTCGAACGTCAGAACAAAATGCTCCAGGCAGCCCTCATCGCAGCTCTAGATGTGGGCGTCACCTTCGATGCGGACCTCATGCGTAGCGTCACCTCAACACCACCTATCAGTATCGCCTCTCCAGGCAGCGAAACCAATAACAAGGATGCATTTCGTCAGTCATACGCTAGCACAGCTACAACTGGGACGACGAGGACGACTACAAGCACTCAGCGGTTAAGTATGGATGGCCGTCGATCCTATATTAGAGATAGAAGCGTCGAGCCTGCTACCAATGTTGCTAGATCGCGAAGCGTGCGGGATGCGCGGACGAGACAGTATGTTGGGGATGGTAGCTATCAAGGCCATGCAGAGGAGAGAAAGCTGGTTTCTAGTTAGCAGGGTTCGAGGAGATAGGTACATGTACTTTGCATCATCATCTCCATTTCGCCTTCGTTATTGCTATGCGGTCCTTTGGATAGAAGATTACCTTGTGCGGATTAGGAATGTTTGATTTATCATGGTGTTGGAGAATTTTGTTTTGACTTTATTTTACCCCCTTCTCTCTGTTTGTGGGAATCTTTTTTAGCGAATACCAATATACCATAAGATGTTTAGTTATTTCTATAAGATCTGTTATGTTCTTTTTATAGTTCCCCTTTTCCCCTTTTCCCCCTTTTTCTGCTAAGAATTATCAAAAAAACCTGATATAGATCACTGCAGAGAAGAAAAAATATCGAATAGAACCCGTTCAGTTTTCATTGACATTTTATTAATAGATACAAGGAGCATCGAAAACAAATATTCCGATTTGATGACTTTTTATATGGCTATTCCAACTTCAACAAGTTTGCTCGCTCGGCAAATTCTAACTTAACGGAGCTGACTAGTAGTCCATCACCGAAAATCCGGATAATAAAAATGATAACTGACCCAGGGAGTTTTGTATGCCGTAAATGCCCATAAATACCAATTCTGCAATCTTTCCAGCTCTATTCATACCTCTCTCCAACTCACACCCACAACAAACTCCAGGTCACTTCGCCCTTTCTAAAAGGCACCACATCCGTATTCTCCGACTTTAACACATCCAAAATCCTCCCTGTCCCCTTGGACAGTGTAATAAACTCCCTCTCTTCCTGCGGAACCTCATAGAACTCCCTTCCAAACTTCCCCAAAAATCCTTCCAATACGTCTTTGGTAATGTCCTCTGCCTTCAACACTCCACTCTCACACCCCCTCTCAAAAGCATCAAGCACATACTGCGTCGCATACGGCTGCGTAAACACGCCCGCAGCAATCTTATCACCACCTCTCTTGGCCCCCGCTGGATGCGGTGCACTATCCGATCCAAAAAAGAACTTCTTACTCCCCGACGTCGCCGCCCTTAACAACGCATCCCGATCCGTCACTAGTTTTGCCACGGGCTTGCAGAAGCAAAACGGGTCGCCCAGCGCATCATCCACGATAAGTGACAAATGGTGCGCCGTAATCGTGCCCACGACCGTCGGACCGCATTTCTTCACCGTCTCGACCGCCGCAGCTGTGCTAAGGTGCTCTACAATAATGCGCAGGCGCGGGAAGCGCGCATGTAGGTCTAAGAGTGTAGGCAGGAAGCGCTCCTCGGCGGACATGACGGTGATGTCCCCGTGAGAGGGGCATTCACCGTGTAAGTTGAGAATTAGCTGCTGACGCTCCATTTCCGCGAATACGGGGTAGAATGCAGCGTAGTCGATGACGCCCGAGTCGGAATTTGTGGTTACGCCTGCTGGGTAGGATTTTACGCCAATTATGCCACTCTTCTTCGCTTCGATTATGGTTTCGGGCGTAATTGAGGGGTGTAGGTAAAGGGACATTAGGTAGGTGACGCGGGGTTCGAGGGCTTGGAGGCGGTCTTTGTAGGAGAGAGCTTGCTCGACGGTGGTTATTGGAGGGATGAGATTGGGCTTTGTATAGAAGTTTAGCATACTGCATAGCAAGGCTCCTTTTCCAGTAGGGGAAGGGGGTGAAGAGATACCTTACCATGACATAGACGGTGTTGACGCCCCCTTGTCTGATCGTGGGGATCACAAGCTCCATCATATCGCCATCTCGCAGATGTACTAGTGATTTTTATCTCAATTAACCCATTGCCATGATCTGGTTTCTGCAGAATGGTTGAGAGCCGATATATGTTTTTTGGTGGCGGGGTAAATGGAGGGGCATATAATTTTTATCCTGAGGCACATACCGTGAAGATCTGCGGAGGCGGGAAGTTTGATCCCGTCGAACTTGGAGAGTGGCATGGCTTAAAAAATTGAGTAGTATAATATAAAAGAGTGATTGAGTAGAAGGGTGAGGGTAAACTGTATAAGAAAGGGGAGCAGACGTGAATCGGAAGGGTTTGAAAAGTTGGAGATTGATAAGAAATGAACGAACTTAGAAAATTTCGACTCTGTATCTTCCCATCACAAGCCCGGCTCGTTAATCAGATCCCGGAATTAATCTCTAGATTAACTCACTATATTATGAAAACACTTTACATAAATGAGCGCTTCTAAATTTGCTGATTTCTGAGATAAATAATTGTTTTAAATCCCAATATCTCCCTATGATTACTATCTGAATTATGAATAATTCGCATCAAAGTCAAATCCTGCCCTAAGCTTGAAAGAACCCCCCAATTGAAAAGTGTATTATATCCATCCATGGCAAATCTTCGTGACGGCCGTTATTCCCAAAACTAGGATTTTCCGCTCCCAGTTCCCCTTACCTCTCAGTCAAAATACTTTGTATACGCGCTAACCCCTTCAACGACCTGGACAAAGTGCTGCGCAATGATCCTATCCGTTTGCTCCGAGGGATGTAACGCGTCATACCACATGTAAGAGTCTAGGCTGGCCTGTTCTTCGCAGTTCTGACCTTGGGCATCGCAATGCTTGACCCAGCCCTGCACGTTGGGCGGTTCGGTGCCGTTGAAGTATTGGCTTGGATGGTAGTACATATCCGTAAGCTAGTTGGACGATTAGTTTGTTAAGTGCGGAGTAGCTATTATATGTTCAAGGGATGTTTTGCGAGGCCGTGAAGAGGGGGTTTAACGGAATTTTTACATATGATCTTTTGCCTGGGAAGAGAAAAGGACTTACCAACGAATACGTATCAAAAAGAGCAATGCTTGCCCCCTTATACCGATGCCGCATCGCACCCTCTACCTTCAACTCAATAATCTCATTGACAGTCACAACAGCCTGCCCCATCCGGCACGAAACCTCAGTGATGTTCTCTGGCTTATCCGGCCAGAACGGCCCTCCCTCTACCCCACCCATCTCCGGCAACGCATACAGTGGCAACAAATCCAGTGGCGCCACATTCATAAGCACAAAAAGCCGCGCACCATGGTCATATAGCCGTTCAATTGCACCGAGGATGCACTCGACATAATCCAGAAGCGTCATTCCGGCAACCTGCGAATCGTCTATGAACGCCCCGTTGCCTAGGTCATTCGTGCCAATCCAGATGGCATAGACTGTCTCCTTCCGGGGAAGGGTTAAGAATGGTTGGCCTGTCTCTGGTTCTTGATGATTTGCATCTTCAATGAAGGCGGGGATCTCGTATTGGTCAACGGACGGGAAGATGGCGTTGATGGGGCTGAAGTATCGCGGCGTGATGTCGTTGGAGCACGTTGCGCCGCTGACAGCGTAGTTGTGGAGCTCTGCACCGGTATAGTCGCTCACATAGCGGGCCCAGATGCGGCCGCCAGTGGAGGTAACGTTATTCTATAGTCACCATAATACAGAAGAGTCCGATAAGCCATTGGTTGTCCCATGAAGTAGAGATTTAGGGATCAGGTAAACGACGATCGAAGAACCGGCATCTGGTCGCTTTGACCAACGCAGAGGTTTCAATAATTTAAACCAAAGAAATGTGATATCAGTTGAACAGACAAAGGCTGCACTTCATATGAAGCTCGACCGAAAACAGGAAAATTGCAACTTGGCGAAAAAAATGAAAGAAAGGAAAGGAACAGAAAATCGGTTACCTCTGGCGCCCTCCACCCAACTGGAGGAGCCTCCTGATGCTCGATAAAATACACGAGCCTCGACTCATCCGTATAGCTGTCACCAAAGGTGACTAAAGACTGCATCCCGTTCAGCTTCCACGCAGAATGTCCAGTGCTCAAAACAGTCTGCGCACCCAGCGCAAGAGCGAGCAAAAGTCCAGATAGCATCTTGCAGTTTGTCAATTGCTCGGCGATGCAGAGCGGCAGCTAGCAAAATGAGACAGAACCGACAGCGCAGACATATAACGAATAGACGAGCGCGGAGTGAATGTTCTCATACTTCACTAACGAAAGGGGAGGCTCCCGCGGAATTTATATTAATAGGCCTTCTCGATGAGGTTGAGGTATATCCCCCTACCTCTGCATCCCGCATTGAGACATCTAATAATGCATAACGAAATAAGCACAATGAAAACGAACGCCAGTACAGGCCTTCTGGTCTCCAGTGGCCGGGAATATAGTTAACTCCCTTGAGCTTTACAGCTCTGTTATTTGGAGCTTCTATACATTGCTGGTTAAAAAAGCCCAGAATCGAAGGCCATGGCGCGCCACGATGTTCGCGGAGCTTGGCAGAGCGGGGTTATTTCTATAAATCCCGCTGCCTGGGTGCGGCCCGCGAGAAAATGGGGTTGTTGCCACTGTTTTTCTTTTTCTTTTTTGTTCGTTTTTGGAGCAAGGAGGCCAAAACCTTCGTTGGTTATTCAATCAAGAATGGACCTGGGCAGCTATCTCGGCCACGTGACGTTCGGAAGCGCAGGCCGAAGGGAGGAGCTCCGATATTTTTTTCTGTTTTAAATTGTAAAAGATATTTCAATTCTTGGAGAAGAATAGAACCCGTAGCAATTCGAGTTAGCCTAGTTAATAATAGTTCAGCTAAACGGGTTTGTGGACAAAGAAAAATCCCAATAAAGCCATTTCTTGTTTCTTTCAAAGCTGAAAACGTCAGGAGAATCAAAAGATCCTGTTTTAAAAAGAAAGCTGAAATTCCAAAACTCCTCCAGGACGCCCCGCCCCTGGAGTGTATATAGCCTTAAGCTACTCAGATATATTAAAATAGAGGCCATAGCATAATATCATATAAAGCCCACCAAATCTTTGTCGTGTCCCCGCGCGTTTGACTCAGAGGGCAGGTAAAAGGAAAAAGAAAAGTAGCAGAAAGAAAGAAAGAAAGAATCTTGGGGAAGGGATTAAGTGAAGCGACTCGTGTTCTTCAAGGTAGTCCTTGTTCATTGCTTAATCATGACCCTTATTAGTCTTCGATCTGCCGAAGAAGCCTTTCTTCAAACCCTGATAAGAACTTCCAATCATCGTGCCAAGCGCAAATGTGTCCGACGCTGTCCGATCTAAGAGACTCTTTGCTGCGGGCTCCTCTGTGGCGGTTCGATGACTGTTGGTCGAGAGCCGTCCAAAAATCCCCTTGTCCAGCTGTCTGTGCGATTTCTCGAAAAGGGATGTCATTGTCGTTGTTGTCGTCGTGGTCGTTGCCGTCGTCATCGTCATCTGGGTATAATTATAACGGACATTTGCCATATTTCGTAGTTGTTCAAATTGGACTCTGAGGAGGAATACGTATTGCTGTAGTTTGGTAATGTATTTACATGACATCACCGAGTCTGCAGCGGTGATATGGCTGCCCAACAGGTCCATCTTCTTCTGACAGGCGGTGCAGCAGAGTGCGTAACTGTCACCAGGCGGGCTGATTAATACTAGATTCGTATTTTGTGGAGTTTCGCAAGCGTCGCAGCGAGCGCATGAGCTTTTGCAGGTTACGTGTTGCCGCCGTAGATATCCGTCCCAGCTCACGCATTCAGTGCTGATTGGACTGCTACATACTTGGCATAGCTCTGCATCACCCCTGTTAAGTTCTGTTTTCGCGAAGCTCATTGTTGCTGGTGGAGGGCCATCTGGGAATTTGTCCAGAAAGTTGAGATATCCGGGTGCAGCAGATAAATCAATATCAACCGTACCTTCCCCGAAAATCTTGATGACTTGCTTCATAAAATAGGATAAGCCCGAGCTTGCAGCATATATTTCCTTCAGATGACTTGATGTTGACCTTGTCTGCTGGCCTTTTGACATAGACACGGTCATAAAGTCCGTCAGCTTCGCCCGTAGTAGGTCTATCTCGGGGCTGTCGGAGAGTACTATTACGGTTAATCATTTTGCAGTGGCTGGAGTTGGTGTGTACACACTTACCGGTCTTGCCAGCCTTTCTTCTGGCATCGTCCACAATGTCAATCGAGGAGAAGAGAACTCCAAGTGCATTTATCAAAGTTAGGATGCCTTCCGATATCTTTTCATGGGAACCTGGTTCGAGGTTCTCGAGGCTGTCACTTATACACGATGTAACCATCGCTTCAAACTTATTTAGGATGCTCTCAATGTTAATAGGGGCGAATTCAGCACCCTGTTCGTCCATGACACGCATATCGGCCAGCGACGAGGCAGGGTTGTGACGTTTATGAGTCTGATAGCATCGTTTATGCCAAACTCGCTTTTTTGGAGTGTAAACTTTTATATACTGATCCATAATCGGCATCCCGCATCCGTAACAGCGGTCCGCGTATTTCGCCATATAGTCGTCCTTGCAATATGCCTTGCTTCCATGTATGTAGTAATTATCGCCAGGTCCGATGGCATGCTGACAGGAATGACAGGTGAAATGGTCCATGTGGTACTTCCGCCCAAGGGCACTGATATATAAATCTCGTAAGGCACCACCGCATGCACTGCATAGCATATCTAATCGGCGAAAGAGGTCGGACTCGCAGAGAGGAACTGGGCCGTTTCTTTCTTGCACTGGGAAGAATTCGCGGTAGATGGGTTTGTGACAGTCCTAATAATCCTGCGCATTAAAAAAAAAGGATGATATGACGTGTTGTGCTGCCATCTGGAACTGGTCAGAAAAAAACTTACATGGCATTTAAAACACTGAGGATGATAAATATGTCCCAAAGCTGAGATGCATTCGCTGGCTATGTTCATTCCACACTTCGCACAGATATCCGACGCCCCCGACTTTGAATACGCCGAAATCTGACTATCGGCTTTGGCATGAAGCCATCCTTTTGTTTTCATACTTCTGTCCCCGCAACAAGCTTCTGGTGCGGTCACACAAGTATCTCCAGCAACGCAATTATCCACTTCGAGGTTGTTCGCTGGATTGTGATGCGGCTCCTTTCCAGAAGAAGAACCGAGGCGGCCTGAATTAGTTATCGGGCGGGGTTCTGGTATATAACTATCTCGAGAGAGGGAGGGATTGCTATTGCGAGCCGCGATGGAGCTCTGCGAACTAGAACATTCATGAACTGCGCATACAGAGACTTCCATACCGCCTCGAAAAAGTCACGATGTGTGTCGAGACCGGAGATCTGGACAAATATCCGGTTGGACAAAGCCGTAATGTCAATGGCTTTTACCCCAGACCGGTATTTGCCAGCTTTTTACTGGGTCGAGGACTCTTCGATAGGGTTGGAGTTCACCCACAACCACCATTTCCATCCGCCCTGGAGCGGAGTTAATCAATCCAGATCTTGATATTCTGCATCTGTTATCCCGCACAGATCCCAACCAAGCAAGTGAAAGCGAGCCAACAGGGTATTCGCGATTAAACCTGGCGGAGCTCCTCCACTCCATTTTTCATATGCGGCCAACTCATCGATCAATGGGCTGTGTGATTCTGGCTTGTGGTATTGATGGAACCAAGCCATATTTTGGCAAATCGGCCAATGGCCAGCCATGACTGTTCATTCTTGTTGTTTTCCTCCGGGATGATGCTGGGTTTCATTCAGCCCAGGGGGGTCTGTGCAGCGGTCCTGCAGCTAACATGCAGTAGCGGCTCGGCGTAGAATCTGGGGTGTTAGCCCCTGCAGCAGAAAAAGGGAATCACAAAGACACAGCTCGCCACGCTAGAAAAAAGATTAGATTGAATGCACGAGGGGAGATTTTAGATATGTAACAGGTAGTACCGAGTACATTAGTTGAGATGGTATTAAATGACAGGAGGAATAACATATAAAACAAAAAGAAGTATAAAAAAACTGCACGATAACATGCGCCATAACTCCTAGCCCGCTATTAAATACTCCGTACAGAAAAAAGAAAGGGGAACGCATGAAATAACAAGTTTATATCTGAAATCTATCAGGTTTTCCCTTCAGTGTGTCCTTGGAACAAATAAGTAATAACCCTGTATATATAGTACATAAAGAGAAAACCACACCGTAGTATAAGCCTGGTTCACGCGTGCATTGAAATAACGCCAATTGGAAGGTCCGAGAAATAAAAATGGTGCAAGGAGAACGAGAAGACAACAGGGAGGAAATGGTGAATCACAGTTCCTATAATGTATAAGGAGGAGGATGACGTCAAGTATAGGACATGGAGATGAGAGGTAGCTGTTTGTAATATGGAGAGAAGACAGGATAGGAGTAGTGTTCGCAATATTCGAGACCGAAAAAGAAAATATATAATTTAAAATGTAAAGTATTATCGAGAGCCCGAGGTGATGGCCACACTTTCCAGGGCGGATTCCGCGCTGCTTATATCAACTGTGTCGTTGCCTGCTGACTGCTGCTGCTGCTGCTGCTGTTTGGGTTGCTTCTCGGAACGAATAGCATTCGTCACAAGCGGAGGCGTCGCCGACAAAGCAGAAGAAGCCGCAACCCCCTGTCGAAGTCTCTTCAACCTCTCCCCGCGAGTCTCACCAGCCAACCCGTTCCAGAGTGGATCAACCGAGTCAGCGCGCCAATTAGCCCGATTAGGCAGCGGCGTGCTCCCACCGCTCCTGAGGCCCAACGCGCCAATGTTACGATCATGCAGCCCCGCCTCCCCCCACATCCGCACACGCTGCACCTTCCGCAACTTCATGAGCCCGTAGGCGCACACGAAGGCGGTGAAGACGAAACAGACGCCGGAGACAGTGGCGAAGCCTAGGTCGGATTCTTCTATGAAGTTTTTCAGGTTCATGCCGTATAGGGCGGAGCAGAGGGTGCCGGCTGCTAGGCCGAGGGTGCCGATGCTGAATTTGAGATCGAGGAGCATAAGGGAGTTGCGGTTGGCGTCAAGGATGGCTTTTACACTGCGGGAATGGTAGTTATGTTAGATGTTTTCGCTTGATAGAAAGGACAACAAAACCTGTAGTTCGAGTGAAGAAGGCTGTGGGGGGGGAGGGGGGTTGTGTGGAGAGGGGGTAAAAGCATACATTTCCTCCGTGTTTCGAATATTGGTGACTAAATTCCCACTGGCTTGAACAATTTCATCACAGACTTTGTGATAAGACTCAAGCAGCATCTCTATTTCCTGATGATCGACCTCCTGTCTATGCACGCCATTCGCCTTCTCCGATAGGTACATTGCCGTCAAGTCATCATCAGCCTCCAGCAGGTCTTCAATCGCATCGCGAACCAGTCTGGCTTTCTGCTCGAACGTGCCCAACCTCTTTGAATATATTAGGAGGTGCCGCAACTTGTCCCTGTCTATGTCTTCTTCTAGCGCCCGAAGAACGCGCACGACGGGTTCCCTTACCCCTTCAAACTCCGCCTCAAGCCCACTAGTCACGCTGACGAGGACAGCTTCTAGGGCGCGGAATTCATACGGCAGAGCGCCTGGTGAGGATTGGCGGCCTGACGCCTCTTTCTGACGTAGTTTACCTTCCAGATCGTACATGAATACCGACTGCGTGTAGGAGTCCGTAGAGCCGTACGCATCAAATACCAGAACCCGATCCGACTTTATAAGAACCCGTAGATGTAGAAGACTGATTAAAATAGCGCTGTGACGGACGAGAATATGGGGAAGAACGGAGGAGTCGATCTTGCGAAGATCACGGGGAAGCAGACCGTACTACATATACATTCAAGGACGAAAAATGTTAGCAGGCCAGCCCCCCTCACATAATAATTAAAAAAATCTACATATGAAAAAGAGAAATTCCATACCTTAGCAATCAACTCGCTCTTTTTAAACTCCCCATTAACAAGTGTCACGTTCCCATTCCCATCCAGCTCCGTACACCTCAACCGCGGCTCGTTAGTCGCCTTCATCGCCAACGACCGCCCCGTAGCAAACATGTTCCCCTCATGCCCATCCTCCATAATAGGTCCGATCGGCAAATCACTCGGCCGCAGCTTGTTCGTATCATCACCCTCCGACACCCGTAGACCAAACAGCCTCCGGATAAAACTCCGGCTCCGGCCCTTTCTCCCCGCGGTACCGCTGAAGGTTTGCAGATTGCCATATCCCCCGCCCCGGTTCAGACTCTTTAGCGCTGCACGCGGAGACGCTGCTGCCGCTGCTGCAATAGCGGGAATTGTCGATGATGATGATGGTAACGATGATAGTGAGGACGGGTTATTTGACCCCCTCCGTGCCCGCGCGCCGAAGAAGGGGAATAGAGATGCTTCGAGGGTTGCGGTGCAGCGCTGATGATGATGATGATGCCGGGCATGTTTGTCTATGTTATGTTCGTCAAGTGACCATGTCGGAAACGCGACGTGTGCATCTCCCCTTTGGGATTGGAAGCGCCATGGGCATACTGGCGGATGCGGATGCGGATGTGAATGCGAATGTGCAAGCGGAGTGGTGTTGGGGGAGAAGTAGTGATAGTGGGCGGACGACTCGGACTGGGAGCGCAGGAAGCGGAGCAGATTTGCGGACGGAGCTGATGGCTTGAGGGTAGATGGGGACACCATCTCTCACCCTCATATGGGCTTTCAGCTGGCTGTTCTTTCTACTTCCTTTGTTTTTCGAGAGAAGCAAAAGACAAAAAGAACAATTTCTATTTCTTTCTCGCTGTTTTTCCTTTTGGTGAAATAATGATGGAAGCAAGGTTGAGGTTATTTTTTTGTCGGGAGGCGGCGGAATGTTTATCCGGTGGTTTCTTATGGGCTCTGAATCGAATTTCATTGAAAGAGTAAAATTACTCAAAACGAGTGTGTGGGAGAATCTTGTATGTTTTCTATCCAATGTCTAATGCTATTTTATCACTTGGGACCGGCTTAATTAAGAATTTGGTTCTTGGGTAGCGGCATAGGACAGAAAGAATATTTTAAACCCCAATTTAATTTGCCTGTATATAGAGTGGCCTCCCCTAATCGAACAAGAAAACTACTAAGACACCAAAAGAAAGGAAAGAAAAACAACGCACAAACGGTTACCAAACATTTACGTCTCAGATAGACGTTTTTACAGCAGTTTATGGAATTGCTACTACTGAATCAACAAAAAAAAAAAAAGAAAGAAAAAAAATGGATTATGGATATAGTATCAGGATGACCAAGACCAAGCTCACCACTCGTCATCTGACTTTTCATCATCTGAAAAAAATGTTAGTTTCTTTGCTAAGTATATGAGGAGGCGTAGGGATGAAGGTGAACCAGGAGATATAATAGAAATAACAAGGGCAGAGAGACATACCACTCCCGCTAACTTTCTGCTTCCGCTTATTCAACGCCGCCTGTAGAGACCCTAGCATCGAGTTCGGGTCTGCTCCTCCAGCTCTTGCACCGGACGCTGGCGAGGAAGGAGTCTCGCTGCTTACACCGGGAACTATCGCCCCGCTTCGATCTCGTTTCTCGGTATCCCTGACTTTTCGAAGACCCCTTCCTGCACGAATTGAGGCTAGGAGGTCGTCTTTCTCTGGTGGTGGTTTTGGAAGGGATGCTGCTGGTGCGGATGAAGGTAGGGGTGGAAGGGAAGGGGCGGCGCCGTTGGCTGCGGGGCCTGGTGGTGGAGGGGGAGGGAGAGGAAGGGCACCAGCAGGCGGGGGAGGTGGCGGTGGAGGAGGAGCACCAGCAGGCGGGGGAGGTGGTGGAGGAGGAGCACTGCTTGAAGGTGCAGGACGGGGTGGAGGGGGAGGGAGACCACTAGTTGGAGGTGGAGGGGGGGGTGGACCAGTGCTAGCTGGAGGTGGAGGGGGAGGTGGCACGGGGCTCGCTGACGGTGCTGGCACCGGAGGAGGCGGAGGAGGCGGAGGAGGCGGTGGTGGTACAGCAGCTGGTATGGGTGGTATTTGGCGTACTGGGAGGGGGGCTTGGGCTGATGGCGGCGGCGGCAGTGGTGGCTGGGGAGTTGACGTTGGAGAAGCTTGGGGACGTGGTGGTGGGGGAGGAGGCCCAGGTGCAGGCCCAGGTGCAGGTGAAACATGGGGAACCTTGGGTGGTAAGGAGGGCGGTAATCCCGGGCTTACTTCACGCCGTGGTGGAACAGTAGGGTTTCGACTGGGCAGTTGAGGAGCTGACACTTTTCGATCTCCCTCTACAGGAGTTTTTGGTGGTCGTGGTGGGGGTGGAGGCCCTGGATGAGCTAAATTCGAGCCTGATGAAGCCCTATTCCGCGCCGGGAGAGCTAGATTCGAACCCGATGAAGCCCTATTCCGGCCCGGCAGAGCATGAGCGAATTTGCCTGCATCTGCGATGGGAGGGGGGGCCCTGAAGCGTGGCCGAACTGGCGATGGTTCCCGTGGCGGAGGTGGTGGCGGAGAAGGTTCACGTGCAGGGGGTGGGGAGGGAGGGCGGCCGCGTCGGGTCGGCGGTGGAGGTGGAGGAGCACCTCTCCTTTCACTACTTTGAGGACTGGGGGCTGGTGCCGGTGCTTTGGGCGGGGGTGGGACTGTCGGCGGCGGCGGAGGCGGTGGTGCTTTCGCCCTCCTTTGGGAGTCGAGTGGGGATTCCCTTGATGCATCACTTTGCTCACCGGCGTGATTCTTCTGATTCTTCGGATCCTTAGTGTATTCGTTGAGAAAATTCGAATTCCCCCCGATTACATTCTCTGTAATTCCCCGAGTAACTAAATTGTCTAGCAAGCCCTTCCATGACGGGTCTACCGTTTCTAAGGGTGCCTGCTTCCGTTGTGGGGTTGCTGAAAGTTCTGTTGCTGCTGGAGCCGGTGCCGGAGCCGGAGCCGGATGTCTAGGGGGGATAATGGATTCCGCAGGAGCGGGTGGGGCAGGGGCGGAGGAGGATCGATGGACCTGTAGTAGACTACCGAACCCAAAACGACTATGATGACTTTTGCCGCTTGCTGTTGAGGAGGGACCTTGGCCACGGAGCGACGCAAAAAGAGTAGTCTTGGTTTCTTTACTCGCGCTCTTTTCTCGTTCTAGAACCTTTTTCATAAAAGTCTTTGCCTCCTTTTCATCCGCGAACGATAGCCCTGCGAGGCATTCCTCCAGCTCGAAGGTATGGAAAAAGGTCCTATCCTGGTTATACGAGAAGCCATCGTAGATTTCCTGGTCCCATACAACTCCTCTACCCGCTGACTGTTTCGAAGATATATCACGTTAGTTTGGTTTTTGCTATAAACCAAGGGAGGATGGGAACACGTCGAAGCGGGGATTGTGTTGCGTACCGAAACATCAACCAACTTGATCCAAAATGTATGCCCAACCAGGTCGTTAGCAAGAACCACAGCTCCCTGCAATCCGGTATATGTCCATTTTTGAGGGTTTGGATGTGCTACGTATAACCGCGCAACTGCAACTGCGAGTATCTTGTTAGAGGGCTTTGGAACATTTCGCCTGACTGTTTCTTTATCCGCATCGGTGAGGATGGACATGGTGGGAGGCCCAAGGCTCTTATATGGCTGGTGATTTGCGGACAGGAAGACGAAGATAGTCTCATCAGTGGTATTTGACGGCTGAGGGAATCATTGCTGGTCTGATCTGATCTAATATCCCTTCGGCAGGCAGCCGGGCGCTTGTGACAACTACCTAGGTGCTGACTGGCAATTGGTATGACCAGGAGTCGCTATGAGCCGGTGAGAGATCTGTCTGCTTAACACTGCCTACAGTATGGCAGAGGAGAGGAATAATGCAGACAACTGCTGTTAGTTTATGAGTATAGAGTAGAGGATGTAATGTATTGTAATGAATGAATGAAGTTGAAGCTGGAGTTGGGGAAGATCCGAGAAAGAAGAAAGGTGAGGTTGCTTAGGCTTAGTAACACCGCGCCAAGCCTGGACTGGACTGTCTTTCCAAGGTTAATGATATGTACGAGAAAAGAAGTCTCTCTGTTATGAAGAAATAAAGAAGAAATAATTTATTGTACGGTACATGTAGATATCTGTGTGTGTGTGTGTGTGTGTGTGTGTGTGTGTGTGTATTTGCCCCTCTTTGTATCTGTACATGAAGAAGTTAAACTATCAACTCAACAACACAGGCAGAAGCCTATAATGTTGTCACAGATTCTGATAAGAATACATGTACATGTACATGTACATGTAGATACTACTGAGAGAATGATACATATACATATTGAAGATTAGATCTTACTGTACCCATGGATATGTCTATGTATGAGTTTTGTCAGGTTAATTCTAATAGGCTGCCTGCCCACGCTTTCACCACTTTCTTCCTGGTTCTTGCCGGTGATGTCATCAAAACCATGGCCAATGAATGCTGCCTGCCTCAACTCGACTCCTCCGCCATCCACCATATCTATATCTATATCTGTATCCCATCATTAGGTTAAAAATATATTAAACACATAACCTTCCCTAAAAGTACCATTTTGTAACACACTCAAATTCTGCACACCTCACCCTACCCCATCCCATCCCATCCCATCCATCGATAAACATGGCTAGCCAATCCAACCAAGACCCCCAAGCCGGAAAGGCCGACACAACCACCCGCCAAACACGAAGCCAGACGCAGAAAAACGCTAGCTCTGCGGCTGGTAGTGACAACGTGAAACCTGCCGCCCAGGACTTCATAGCCAAGGGTCCGCAGATTCCGGAAGGTTGGTCTACGAGGATCCATCCAAGATGTTTCGTCCCATGTTTGGTGTTGACTCTTTTTTTGGGGGGTATTTTAGGTGCCATGCCGCCAAAAGTCTCACGGGAGGAAATCGATGCTCAGATGAAGGAGCTTAATAAGTAAGGTTGGGCCATGGGTTTAGGGGAAGCTCCTTTTGCGTTCCCCTAGATGCTGGGTATGGATGGGGGCAAGTTTGTTGATGGTATTGTTGGTATTGGTTGCAATATCCCTGCGGAGCATATGCGGCGATGCGGTTGAGGAGCTGGTGGATTGGCCAGTATACCGCAATGGGTTATGTTGGAATATCTGGGGACAATGGACCGCGCATCTAGCATAGCTCGAATAAGATGATTCCCACAAGACTGCATGTTTACCTTCATATTTTGCCATCCAGATAAAAAATAAGTGCCCCTAATAAATTTATATTCAGCGATTTTTTTATTTTATTTTTAAAGCCCCATTTGCGCGGCGCGAAATTCGTTGGAATTGGTAGATAACCGCATAATTGTGCAGCTGCCCCCCTACGTAGCTATACCGCTGTTGCTTCGCCGATGAGCCTTCGAAGAGCGCCCCGCATCGCTTCCTCCTTCACCTAGCTTCTTGAGGTAGGCTTCAATCCTCTCAACAATGACCCCAGCCTCGCGCACAAGATCTGTATACTTCGCCGCTTTGACCGCGAGCCGGAAATGAATCTCCAAAGTCCCCTTCAAAACTTCCAGCTGCGACAGCGATTTCCCATCTTGCTGCTGCTGTTGCTCCTGCTCCTGCTGTTCGATATCCGGTATTCTTCGCCCCGTCTTGTCGTATCCACGCTCCTTCAAGGCGTCTCTAAATGCAGTTCGGACCCGCCTCGCGCACCATGATCGTATAACGCTCTTCTCCGAAGTAATGTCCCCATGCGTCGAAGCGGACCACCAAAGATTACCCTTCTCTCGCGTCGCCCACATGTATTCGATTTTGGGACGGAGGGCGTACAGATTAACGTGTTTATCATTGGAAAACTTCTTCGCACGCACTGTGGGTGTGTTTTGAGGCGTGTAGTGGACTATGAAATAGGGCTGCTGGGGAGGGGTGAACTTGGGTAGTTTTGAGGCGTTGGAGGCCATTCCCAGCGTTGTTCGGGCGCGACTCATCTTGTTGAATAATAATATATATCGCCCGCCCGTGAGGCTGTTCCGTACCCGCCAATTTTTGTTTTTTTGCTTCTTTTTTAAATGCAGAGTTGAAACCGGGGGCGCGATAAATTAGATGCAAAACCCAGGAGTATGGAGTACATGTGTGGCCTAACAAATCTGCTGGCGGCGAAAGTACCCTTGAAAACTTTTACGGCGCGGGTTGAAAGTTGCCATTTCGGGCATAGCGGCTGTCCTGATGTGGCGGATAAACTCCCCCACTATATAAAGTGGTTCGAAATTGCATCTGTTGGACAACACCGACATCCTACAAACAACCAACACCATCAGCAGTCTGATTACGACATAGTATCGCTCTACATATTTACTACATATCAGATTTGAGAAAATCCTTACGTTTGAATTCAGGAAACCGGTTAGGAACAGTCCAACATGCCTAAGAATAAGGGAAAGGTACGATTTACATACCCCTCCCTAAATACCCCGCCCACTTTGCCGCACTTGTCGTTTGCAGACCATGTGTGCTGCACTTTTGTATTTCTCAAATGGAAGACATGGGAATATTTCTTTCTCTATCAAGATCATATTACGGGAAATATACGGCCTTGCTAGTTCTAAGAATCCCTTTTCGCTAACATTCCTTTTCGCCGACATGTAGGGTGGTAAAAATCGACGTCGTGGAAAGAACGAGAATGACAACGAGAAGCGAGAACTGACCTTCAAGGAGGAAGGCCAGGAATATGCCCAGGTCGTCAAGATGTTGGGCAACGGACGATTGGAAGCCCTTTGCTTTGATGGCGAAAAGCGACTCGCTCATATCCGTGGCAAACTCCGCAAGAAGGTCTGGATTAACCAGGGAGATATCATCCTGTTATCCCTTCGGGACTACCAAGATGAGAAAGGCGATGTTATCCTCAAGTATAACGCCGATGAAGCTCGAAGTCTGAAAGCCTACGGCGAGTTGCCTGAGAGCGCGAAGATTAACGAGACTGATACGTACGTTTTCGCCCCTATTTAGCATTTCCAAAAGAAAAAGAAGAAAAAGAAGAAAAAACTTTTTGGTAAATATATATATATCGCTAACACTTTTCCAACTGTAGCTATGGCCATGAGGATATTGACGACAACGTCGAGTTCGACGAAGACCGTGATGGCAGCGAAGACGACAAGGACATCGACGTTGATGAGATCTGATCTCCCCAAAAATCACTTCCCGATCCGACGAGGCCGCGCTCCCTCTCTATTCGCGTATCTGGCTTCAACAGCAAGGTGGACGATTCCCTCTATCCTTTGGCGTTGCGTTGCGTTGCGTTGCATTGCGTTGCAGACAGCTTCTGGTGCAAAACACCCCCCGTGTTCAAGCGATTGCACCGCCCGTTGTAAGCTGCAGGCAAACGTTCGGCACTCTCCTCGCCTCTCCTCTCTTCTCTAGGGATAGGAATCGGACATCTTCGGCTGAAATTTCCGGTTAGATATTGCTATCGACTACTTCAGAAATCCATATATCCTATATGCAGGGTTCGAGCTGGTCGTGGGGCGGGACGTCGGGGGAGCACGCTTGGCATTACAATCTTGCGCCAAACTGACCCGATAGTTTTACTGCCGGATTCAATTGTTTTTTTTCTGGTATCTCCCAATCTTGCTCTTCCTCTTTAACGCGGTTTACGATTGGACGGGTTTCATTTTATTTTCAACCTCATCCTCGCGGCTACGAAAGAACTTTTCTTTACTTACTGGCATACCTTCCGTTATTATCTTTTTTCGCTCATGTGTCTTCTGTTTTCCATTTGTGCTTTTTGCTTGCACTTCTTGCCCTTCGTTTTTTACCCTATGGTGGCTTTGCGCTATGCCCCTGGTATTTCTTCTTTTTTATTTTCAAAGTTTCAAGTTTGGAAGTTTGAAGCATAGATAGATAAACTGAAAGCAAAAATGAAATATATGAAAATAAGATTTCAAGGTCGAATGGAAAAACGTAAATACGTGAAGTTTTTATTATATCTGTATGTTCATGAGGAATATTGAATTGAAAAGCCAATCATCGCCAAACTTGTAGAACCTCTAATGAGGGGGTATGATCGTTGTGTCCAAAGCACCAACGCCACCAACAAATCTTCCCCTCTCCTACCATATAAACCTGAGCTGCCTCCCTCCCGGGCACACGGGACAAGAAGAACAACCCCCATTCAATCAGTACCCTCCTCATCAAAAACATTCCTGCGAAAGAACCGCAAAATCTGCCTCCCAACCTCCTTCCCAACCAACGGCTCCAACTCCTCCATCTCCATATTCGCAATCTGCTGCAAATTCTCCGTCTCCAGAATTAACCGCTCCGCTATCTTCGGCGTCACCCCAGGAACAGCCCGTAACATATCCTGCGGCAACTGGTTGAAGGTTCGATGCTCGATCCCTGCTGCTGACATGACGCTGTTGCTGGTACCTGCTGCTGAAGCGGCGGTGGCCGTTGTAGAGGATGTGATATCGAAGTCCAGCCCGATCTGCACGGCGCGGATGGGGTCGGGTTCCGCACTGTTCTTTTTTAACTCGGCGAATATCTCTGCAGTTTGATAGGGGGCGGATGACCAGACGATTTTCAGCCGTGGGAAGGCGAGCGTGAGGAGAGTGAGGAGGTGCTGGATGGATTTGGGATTTGTCGGGTTTATCAGGTTGCTGGATAGGCTTTCTGAGCCTGGCGTGTTTGCGGCGGAGGTGAAGGCGTCGAAGGTGAAGGATTTGTTCTGGTCAAATTCGATTAGTAGGACTGGGGTTTTGTAATGCTGTAGCATTGTCTCGGCTTGGTTGTATAGGCGGCCGTTTTTCAGAGAGCTGAACAGGTCGCGGATCGATTTGCGCTCGACACAGATGTCCGGGGTTAGGATGTAGTCGCCGACTGTTAGTTGGCAAGGGACTACGACCATGCTACGCCCGTGGAGGAGGGATGGGAGCGCACTGCGAAATTCGCGCACGTCTACTACGACGGTGGGTGGGGCTGCTGTTGCGGCCAGTCGGCCTCCGCCAGCTATGCGGGTGTTTACTGTTCGCAGAAATTGTTCCTGGAGATCTTCTGCGCTTTTGTCGTGAGTGATTGTTAGGGCCATGGACTATGAGAGAATTTCACCGTTAGTCTTCGAAGAGATTTATTACTGAGACATGGAAGGCGAAGGGTACATACCCCTTTTTCTTTGATTAGTTTTGTGAACGCGTCCTTCTCCCTCCGGACAGCACTGAGATACCGCTGCTCTTCGACCGAGCCTCCATAATATAGAAAGTAGACTCTGACTTCCCGGTCCGTATGAGAGCTTCGATAGACCTCCACTCTGCGAATGAACGCTGCGTCCGGTTCGTACATAATTATGTATCGTGGTTTGACTTCTTCAAGAACATGGTCGTCCATATCTCCGTCGTAAGGGTAGACCATCAAGAGATCGTTCATGTCATAGAGCTGATAGTAATCTTCCATATCTTTCAGATCGTCATCCACGACCCCAACTTCGATAGTTTCTTCTTCCGGCTCAGCAAGTTTAATTCCTTCTAGTAGCGTTGATACCTGTGCTGGCACCCCCGTATCTGGTTGGACACTGCCGCTTGCACCCCTTTCGGGAGCCAGACCTAAGCCACCACCTCCACGAACACGTCGTCTTTTTTGGGGGGGTGCTCTTCCTTTATAGCTAGTTGCCGAGCTCACAGAATTGTACCCTGGCGTCGTGCCTGGCTCCTGCTTTGACTTGGTACCATAAAGATTGCTGTTAACTCTGGACGAATCGCGCTTCCAGTTTAAATAGTGACGGAGTTTTCTCCGAAGCATAAATTCCCCAGAAGGGTTGTCGTCTGGCTCAACCCCAGTCTCCATGTCAGTCGAGGTTTCGACTTTAATGCGCATTGTTTCTAAATATTCTCTGATTTGGTAGCAGGTTTTCCTGTCACTGCACATGACCAAGATAGTTCCATTGGAGTCACCCGGTGGAACAGGGTTAAGATAAGTACTCCTCTCAATTTCATCTAGAACATCAGCGAGGACTGCCCATTTTGGCTGTTCCTCGAGCACTGGTTCTAAGGCAGTTGGTAAAGAGGCAGTGCCAGATATAAACTCCCGATTTTCAATTTTGCCGCGATAAACCCTAGACTTGGCGGTTTGAAATAGAACATGCGCTGCATCAAGAAATAGCCAAGGGGAGTAGTTCTGCCTTGTTGATCCCGGCGGTGGAGAGTGTGCAGCTATGATCGTGTCAAGGTATTTGATAAGGGAGACAGAATCGTACGTCAATAATGAGCTGGGAAAGAAAAAATTAGCTCGTCCCCTACATTTCTAGATGAATCGTTAGTCGCTGAGACTTACTGGAGTATCGACCTCAGAACAGTTAGATCGCTAGCTATTTGCTTTGTTCTAAAGGTTACACGATGCCACATATGCTCCAGCTGCCGCCGGATAGCCACATCGAAATCTTGATGTAATGCACTGTCCACTGTCCAGTCTTCAATGTCGAGTCCGGAATTTGCCTTTTTAAGCTCCCGAATATTCGCTTCGACACATTCTAAGACGGCGTTTTGGATATCTCGCATTTTGTCTGTCATCGGGACTTCCAGTTCGATGACTTCGGCTTTCTTACGGCCTTCTAATGACTCTGCTACTGTAACCTGAAATCTTGGCCAAAGGGATGGTTTCCGAAGAAATAGATTCCGCATCATGTTTGACAGGGGGTTGAAACCGGTAGTGAAAGGTTCAGGAGAATCGGAGAAAGCTTTTAAAAAGCCGACCTTGTTGAACTGCCGATATATACGGATAATAAATGCCTCCAGGGAGGTGGCCACGATCCTAGAAAAGGATTAATACTGTCAAAGCAAAATAAACAGGCCTGAAAAGCCTTACTTTTCAGCATGGAGAACAATTACGCCAGTGATAATTTCGGGATCAAGCAGCTCTATTGTCCTTATTAGCAAACATGCTAATTATATGCAGAAGGACAACTCAACTGGACAACAAATCGACAACCAATATCCGAGATGTGACACTCAGGATACCACCTTGGGCGTACATTTTTTGCCTATTCCTATGTCAGGCAATGAAAAACAATAGCTGTCGAAGTCACCAGCCATACCTCAAAGGAACAGTAGCTCGATCAGTATTGATCACTTTAAGGCCCCGGGCCAAGGGAGTTCTGCTGACCGCATAATGTTCTGCCAGGGCTGGAGAGAGCATCAGTGACTACCATCTTCTCGAATACCCTTCTAATACACACCTTCTCCAATCCACTCATTTTCTCGACTACCAGCGCCCACCACTATGATTAAATTATTGCCAGCTGCATCGTAAGAATGTAACAGATTCGTCACAATACGCAGCAGGCCAAGTCCCCTTGCAAGGATGACTAGTTCATCCTCAGATCTGAGTTCTGAGAACAGGTCTTGCTGATATTGCTAGACAACTGTTGTTAGATCTTAGTGATCTGCATCTCACAGAACTTGCGATGCTTACCAGTGGTAGTGATAACTTCACTACTGGGTTCGTTTGTTCTACCGACATAAGGATGGCCTGTCCGTGTCGCAAGCACCTTGCAACCCTAATCGACGAAGATCACGAAAGAACATGTGGCGACGTGATCAGGAGAATACGTGGCGATTGCTGCGAAGGAGCTATGGATCATTATAATACATGCGTGTGTCAGTATCTATTGACTTTGAAAAAAAATATCCAACATTCATGGATCTATCTTGTTTCGATCTGTAAATGTAGAAGGGACCTCGACCTTGAGAGGTTGAATAATACCAAAAGGATACAAAGTTCCTGCCGCTATAGGGTGATGAAGCCATTGTACAGTGGTGGCTAGTAAATGAGCGTACTAGTGGCTCGGCGCCGAGAAATTTAGATATCAACCCTCCTTCTTCAATATTTGATAAAATATCAACCAAGTACTCAATATGCCTTATATATATATTTTTATATAGCTAAATCAATAAGGAATATCTATATACACTTTATTTTACTCTAATATTTAGTTGAACCCCTCTTAGCCTTGATAACAGCTCTCAACCTGTGAGGAATTGACTTTATTAATCTCTATATCTCCTTCTGTGTAATTGAATCTCATATCTTCTATAATTTCTTTCTTATCTCAGATTCAGAGTGTATTCTATATCTTATCTTTGAAATGCAATACTTCATAAGAGCTCATAGATTCTCTATAGAATTTAAATCAGAACTTTGTGCAGATCAATTCATCTATTTTATCTATCATTCATTCATTCACTCTTTTATCAGCTTAGAGATATAATATCTAGCTTCATTCTCTGTTCAAAGAGTAATCTCATGTTTTTCAAAGATGCAGATGTAATGAGAATAGTCATGAAGTAGTATAATCTTAATATACTTCTTAGAATTCATTCAGATATTAGATGAGATAAAAACCAGCTTAGATTTATAATTTCAGCTAATAGTTTCTCATACTGACACTGCAGTGCACTCAGATTTGAAGATAGAAAGAAAATATCTACTCTCAAATCTCTGATCAATTAATCTGCAGACATACTAACTAGATATATCTAATCTCATCTCAAATATAGCTTCATGTAATGGGCCTACACCAAAAAAGATCAGTATTAGATATAGAGCTTATATAACAAAATAGAAAATGTTAAAGAAGAAAAAGAAAAGATGCAAGAATCTTGACAGAAGCAGATATTTATATGTGTGTGAGATAAAGCTCTGAGCAAGTTCTGAAGTGAAAGAATAGAGGCTCTGATGAGGATTTCAGCCAAGAATTGAAGCTCTTGAGAGTGAAAATTCATGAAGTGTATGCTTTTGATAAAGTGTAGCAGAATAATCTATCAATTGAGTGTAGCCTGCTATATTAGTTCCCTCTTTCTGAAGATGAGAGTTGAGTGATAGAGTTGTGAGTATATATCTTTCATCAGTCAAGAGCTGCTGTTTCAGATAGTATGAAGCCTGAGATTCAGATCAGACAGTTATAATTAATTCATTTCATAAAATATTGTTAGTTATGATTATGAAGTCTCTTATTAAGAATATCTTCAATTTCTCATTTAAGTTTATTATCTTTTTCTACAATCTCTGACAGCTGTTAGTCAGAAGTCAGTTGAGAAGAAAATGAGTCAGTGACAGTATAATGAAGTAAGCTTATATAAAAGATATTATAAATTTCTGACAGAGTGTTAAGATAATAGTTATAACTGTCTAGAACTTCTATCACTTCATATTTTATATAATGATAGTCTAGTGTATAAGACAGACATGTAATTTATATATTTCTAAGATTTAGTTATATAAGATCTTCTATTTTATACTGTTTGACAGAGTCTTATCAGACATTAGTCTGATCTTCTTGATCTTATTTTATACTTGTCATGAAGATCTCTGCTCAATCATAGATATCTCAGAGCTTTGACACTATATTATCAGCAATTTGAATAGAACTATAAGAATTTGATATGAATTGTGTGAGTTCTAGAAGATCTAGCACTTTCATATAATAATCATGTGTAAGAAAGAACAGGCTTATATCTGTTAAAACAGTGTCTTGATCATTGATAGCAACTTCTGCATGTAGTAAGAGATTATATCAATCATTTTATAAGTAGTTATAGAACTTGTGAAGATAATTCTTCACAGTTTGAATTATTTACTCTGATGTATTATCAGTTTCAGAGTGATAAGCAGTTGATAAGTGATATGTGATCTTGAGAATTTGACAGATTTTTATTCAGAGAGCATCTACAAATTGACAGTCTTAATCAGATACTATAGATCTTGATAAGTCATGTATCTGATAGAACAGACTTCATAGAAAGACTTCAGCAACTTATTTAATATTCATTTTATCACAAGATTTCAATATTACATCTTTGCTCAGTTAATTAATGATAACTAGAACATTTCTATAGCTCTTACTCTCTGAAAAATCAACAGTGAAGTCAATGACTATATCTCATCAGATTCTATCAGAGATGTTTAGTAATTTCAGTAGATCTTTTCTACAATCTTTTTATGAGATAATAGAAGAGTAATGATTATAGTTTCAGACAAAGTATCTGATACTGTTTAATATTTCAGATCAGTAGAATTCTCAAGAGATTATTCAGTATAGCTGTTCATGACTCAGATGACTGATCATACATGAATCATGCATCTCTTGTATTATTCAGATATATAGAGGTTCAAACTGAGAGACTCAACATTGTTCATGAAATTGTAGTATGTTATTATCATCAATTAAGTATTCTGAGATATCAGTTCTCACACATAGTTCTGAGAGAAATCAAGATGATTCTTGATATATCACTTCAGTGAGTGCTTGAAAAAGTTCATCAGTTTAAGCTGTTATATATCACAGTTCATCTAATAAAGATTTAAGAGAAGTGAGAGAAGTTGAGATATTGATAACAGTTTGAAGAAGAAGTATTCTAATCAGAGAGACATGTATAGTGCTGTACATTATCTTATTATAATCTACTAACATTTTAAGGTTCAAGAGTCAGTGCTCTCAATTCACTCAGTGAGCATCTGTTATATTGAAAGACATATCTTGTTTTCATTATAAGAGAGCATCTGTCATTGAATTCTGACTATCAGAACAGTAGTGTATTGTGAAATAAAAGTAGCTTAATAGTTTGAATCAGCACATCTGTCATTCAGTGAGCTTGTAAGTGATTATGAAATACTTGAGATTCTTATAATCTGTGATTATCTCAAACTTGAGAATACTTCAGAGTTTGAAATCTCATTCTTCTAGACAGTGTATTATTATAAGAAGTTCTTTGTCATAGATCTCATAATTGTATTTAGCAGAATTCAACTTCTTAGATATAAAGATGCACAGTCATAGAACATCTTCATCATTATATTATAATATAGCTTCTTCAGTAATATAATCAGAGAAGTCAGCTTTAATAACTGTTTTATAGTCAGAGTCAAATGTTATTAGCAGAGAAGTACTAATGAATATTTTCTTCATTTATATAAATACAGCTTCAGCATTCACTGATCATCAGAATACTGAGTTCTTCTTAATAAGTTCAGTAAATAGTTAAGTAATATCTGAGAAGTTTCATATAAATCATCAATAGAAGTTGATAAACTTAATAAAGCTTTATACACTCTTCACAGTATATGAGACTTCTCATTCAAGAATAGCAGAAATCTTCTCAGAGTTCATTCAGATATTCTTGCCAGCTTCTATGATGAAATCTAGATATTTCATACTCTTGATCTCAAAATTACATTTATCTATATTTATTGACAGATCTGTCTCTCATAGTCATTACAGAATCTTTCATACATGTTTTTAATACTCTTCTCTGAACTCATCAGTAAAGATGAGAATGTTATCAAGATATATAGATGTAAATTTATTAAGAAAATCTCAGAGCACTCAGTTAATATATTTCTGAAATATACTCAGAGTATTAGCTAGTCTGAAAGATATAACTACTCATTTAAAAAGACTGTATTATATTTGAAACACTGTAAGTTATTCATCATCTTCAGTGATACAGATCTTATAAAAAGCAGCTATAACATCTAACTTTATAAATCACTGAGCTCATTCAATGTGTGCTAGAATTTCATTGATGAGAGATAAGAAGTAATAATCTTTCTTCATTAGTCTATTCAGTTCTCAATAGTCTACACAGAATTGAAGTTCTTTATCTGATTTCTTTACAAAGAGAATAGAAGCTGTGATGAAAGAGTTACTAATATATATAAATTCTTTATTTAACAGATTATTGAGTATTTTATAAAGAAGAAGAAGTTCATCTCAGAACATATTATAGAGAGATTTTTATAATAATTCAGAGTTCTTATTATTCTTCTTCTCTAGTTCAATATCATAGTCTATCTCTGAGTCTTGTAAGAGAGATAGATTTATAATATTGTCTTATTAAAAAATATCTAGATATTCATGATATTGCTGAGAAAGCTTTATACAAGAGTCTGTTAATATAACTCAGAACAACTTCTCTAAAGCTCTCTTAATATCAGCTAAACTGATAGAGTAGATCATTATATAATTCTGCTGTCAGTGACTTTGTCAGAAGCTTTTTCAGAGCATTTCATAAGTATTAACAGAGATCTGTGTAAGATTCATAGTCTTGTGAATATTGTTTTCATGTACTCAATCATTATTAGAGAATATTAAACTTCTGTTTCAGATGTTTAATAAGATGTCTTGTTTAAATAGTCAGACAAGTTCTAGCATGAGATCATAGTCAAGATTATTGACTTTGTATATATAAGTGTCTTTGTGTTGATATTCTCTGATATCAATGTCTAGTTTCATCATGTAATAGATGCAGACATCTCTTGAGTTATCAAATTCTATAAGAAGTCAGAGCTTCAGTAAGAGAATACACTGAAAATTATAATATCTTATAATTGAAGATTTAATCATTGTATAGTGATATAGACTGCTGTCTATCATGACATTCATATTATATATACTATTTATCACAGTAGATATAAGAATTGTGTTCATTGTTATTTTTTCTTCAAATTATTATCATTCAATCTTCTCAAGCTTCTGCTTGTGAGTTTGAGCAGAAGCTAGTCTTTTCTCTGTTTCATCAGAGTGTTTTTATAGCTATCATTCAAATCTTCTTCTAATGTGATGTGATTGATGCAGACTGCTGATATTGATCTTTTCTTTGAATGAGAAGACAGATAGACAGACTGATAGTTGAAAGTGATGTGTCTCAGTCAGTTGCAGTTAATACACATTTCTTATTAATATTAATCAGCTGCTTTTTCAGAGATGATCTCTGAGACTCAGAAGTCTGTTCAGATAACAGAGACTCTTGTCTATGTATAGATATTAGAGTCTACTCAGTTCATAATATCTGTATTATTCTTTAATGCAGATGTATGAGTGACTGAGATATAATATCTTCTATCATTGTTCTGTATACTTTTGAGCTTGATAAAATAGTTATTCAATATTCAGAGTTGTATACAGAAAGCTTCATAAGTTGAAGCTTTATTAACATTTACAAGAATTTATAGCAGTTCAAAAGCCAGTGCTTTCTTCAATATACTGATCTTCATTCTATTCTCTCAAGATTGATCATCTGCTTCTAAGATCTTGATATTAAAATCAGAGATAAATATTATGAAAGAGATATTTCTTTGTCAGACACTCTGTAATTAATCTAATATTTTTTACTGTATAGCAGTGTCTCTGAATAGAATATCAAGATACTTAATAATATTATCAGATGTATATAAAGTTGATTTACATACTTTCATTCATGAATGAAACTTTTATTTCACACAGTCTCTCAGTCAGCTGTTGATATATCAACTCTGATTAATTAATGAATCAATGATATCTTTATCTACACTTAGTTTTGTGAGCATGTTCAATCTTTATAATAAGTAGAGAGTGAGATTGAAAGCATTAAAATATACAGAGATATCTAGATGTTCTTTCAGCAGTTACACTGCATTTGAAAAATTTATTTCTGATTCAGTCAGTGTCAGAATTGTCTGCACAGAGGTTTCTTGTTGAGTTAATCATTGAATTTTCTTATATTAATGTTATTGATTTGCATGTATATCAGCTATCTGCTGCTGTTGTAATTTCAACATTGTTCAGAGTCACTGCAGTATCATGTCTGTGCTCACATTCAAGAGTTCTCTCATGTTGTCAGTTGATATTGTTCTATTATTCATTAAATGTACAGTATTCATTTCTGTATTTAAGAATTCTTCAGAATCAGAAGAAGTATATTTGTATGAATATTTCATATATCTAGAGTGTCAGAACTCTCAGATCTTTCACTGATATTCTCTTCATGAGATCTCATTACAGAGTCAGAGTGACTGATAAATAAGCTTCTATCTAGTAGAGACTCAGTGTTCATTTAACTAGTTATTTTCTTCTTATTCTCATGTGTTGTTACATGTTCAAATATCTCTTTTTAATGATTAATTGTTTCTAATAAGAAGACAATGAACATTTTCTAAGTGTAACAGGCCTACACTGAAAAAGATCAGTATTAGATATAGAGCTTATATAATAAAATAGAAAACATTAGAGAAGAAAAAGAAAAGATGTAAGAATCTTGACAGAAGCAGATATTTATACACATGCAAGATGAAGCTCTGAGCAGATCTCAGAGTGAAAGAATAGAGGCTCTGATAAGAGTTTCAGTCAAGAATTGAAGCTCTCAGAAGTGAAAATTCATGAAGTGTATGCTCTTGATGAAGCATAGCAGAATGGTCTATCAATCAAGTGTAGCTCACTACACTTCATCTGAATAGCTAATATAAGTATTATTCTCATCAGTTCAATTTCTGTACTGAATATCAAAGACTCTTCAAATTTCCTTGTGTATAGACTACTTTAAATAAGGCTTTTTTCAAGATTTGAAGACATATCATTCATTTTTTTGAAGATACTGTCTGACAGTGAATCAAGATAGATAATGATCAGATTTTGAGAGTGTAAGAAAGCTGAATAGAGAGTGAAAAGAATTCTTATTCACTACTAGAATAAGATGTCATTGATTATAAGTAGAGAGCTTAGAAGATCTGTCAGAGCACTTTTTAGAGCTTCTTTCTTACTCTTTCCTTCTTTTTTCACAGTAGATAATAGATGATATGATTGAATATGAAATCTTCAAAATTCAAGCTATGAATAGAAATGAATATTACTGCTCATGAAGGCTTAAAATAGTATTGATAATAGCTGAAGAATGTTCTTTTCTCAATTTCCTAGGTTTAGGTGACATTTTTTGATTAATAGATAGAATGTGAGGTGATGAAAGAATGAAGGGAAGAAAGGGGGTTGATATCTAGATTCTCGGCGCCGAGCCACTAGTACGCTCATTTACTAGCCACCACTGTACTAAAGCAGCGGCAGACACATCTGTTCTAGGGAAAATGTAACTTCTGACGTAATCAACTCATCTGGACAGCTTCATTATTTCATCCCTTTCGCGGTCGTCAAGATCTCTGCTTATATTGCGATAATCAGACGTGCCAATGCTGTTCGCATTATAACACTACCTTTCCTCGTCTTGTCATTCTTATTCGCCCACCATGTTGGTTTCTCTAACTGTTGGGAAGGTCGACGCTGGCGTTGCTGTCCTCCTGACCCAAGACAATCGACTCGTAAGCTCTATCCAAACACCCCTTTGTCTCGCAGTTTCTCCGTACAGTCATTTACAACGGTTTATGTTACATTTATCTATGAGGAGATTGAATGCCTTTAAAACTTTCGCTCTCATAATCACCCTTTTTCGTCTGCATGCTATTGCGCTATGAACGTTTACTTACGACAGTTGACTGTAGATCGAATTTCCGTCCGTCCTCCTACCAAAAAATATAGGATCAGGCAGCATCGTTGATATTACAGTGTCGCGGAACCAGGCCGCCGAAGCTGCAAGTATTGCCGCTTTCCAATCCCTCCAAAAGCGTATCTTACACACCTATGGCATCCATACGCCGTCCGCACCAGTTCTCCGCCTAAGAAATGCGACACAAACGTCCCTTGTCCTCGAATGGGACCCAATCAACCTAGCCACCGCATCCCTTAAGTCTCTATCCCTATACCGCAATGATTCCAAGGCTGGTTCAATTCCAAGACCAAAGGAGATGCTCAGTACCAAAATCAGCGGTCTTGCGATTGACACAGAGTATACTTTCCACCTCGTCCTTCGCACTTCTGCCGGCACTTTTAGTTCCGAGAAACTAGTCTGCCGTACGCACAAGATGACGGACTTGTCAGGAATCACTGTTACACCAGGCGTTCTACCACCGAGTTTAAAGGCATCGCTCGAAGAGACTGTTGATCGAATTGGTGCCAAACTCATTGACACAGTGCGCATAGACACGACGCACTTTGTCTGTACGGAGGGAAGAGGCGCTGCTTGGGAAAAGGCTGTTGAAATGAATATTCCCGTTGTCCGACCGGAGTGGGTAGAGGGATGCGAGCGTGAAGGTACCATCGTCAGTGTACGCGGGTACTACTTGAACGCGGATCCAAAGTTAAGGCAAATAGGCCCGGGCGTGGGTGCGCAACAGCATCGCCAGCAAGCTACCCTAAACAATTCCTCCGGATCCCTTTCAGCTGGAAGAATGGACCGCACAAATTCAACTTCCCGATCGCCAGAGCAGCGGGTCGAGAAGGAGCTCCCTAGCACACCGTTACCTGGGAGCGGGGTGAATGGACCATCGCGCGCTCTAAAATCGGAGAATGGGGATGAGAATGGTGACGAAACCCAGTCTGCACCACAGTCTCTACCTAAAGACGGGAAAGAGAACGCCAAACCCAGCCAAGAGGACGTGGGATCTCCTGTCGATGAAGACGAAATACCTCCTGGATATGGCGACAAGGAGGCCGACTATGAGAGTGATACAGCAGATTCTTCGAATGGGGACTTGGTAAATAAGACAAATTCGCAATCGCAACGAAGGCAGAAGAGTCCAGTCGGGACTTCTAGCGACAAAAAAACGAATGGGACGGGTGGGGAAGGAGAACTAGATGAGGTTCCCCTCTGAAGTTTCAAGAAAGAAAAGAAGTGAATATAACAGTGTTACTACCTTTGACCAATATCTTCTCCAACCCATGTTTTATTTTATTTTTCGATTGATGGCGTCGAGGAGGCCTGCATGTCAAGGATGAGTTTTTTGAGCCATGACCTTTTTAAATTCATCCTGATGTTATTACTAGGCCGTTACCCTTTAATTTTTGAGAATTAACAGTAATAATGCTGATGCTTCATTTATTTTACTTTGCTATTACTTTTTGAAAGCCCTTTGTCTTTTCTTATATGTTCTTGTTTATATTTCCTCTTTTTATATTTCTCAGAGTTAACCTCCATGCATTCCTCTTTTACTATTTGCCAATTTAGTTTTATTATTATTTACATCTGTAATTTCGTGTTTAGTGACGACTTTGCGCCCACTCAGATGTCAAATTCGTTTGTTATTCATTTATGTTGTTCTTTATTGATATGTTGCTTATCTTTTTGTGGTACTAAACTTGACTTCAGGGAAACAAGCATCCTGTTTTGACATCTAGTTGATTCACATTTACTCGATTCATTCGTTTTTGTTGCCTATATATGCCCATGGGGCCTCGCCATTGGGCGGCTATTATCAGCGTCTACAAGCTCACCCTCCTTTAAAACCTTGAAGAGAACCTAACCTCTTTGGAGGTTGCTGTGGCTGAGAGAGAACGGGTTGCATTCAGCATCCTGGTTTCCTTTGGCAGATTTCTGGATCATCATTTTGGATGATCCAAAGAGCACTATATGTGTGCTACAATCACCGACGCGCACACATGCCTCTTGCAAGCACTTGACATGATACAACACCAATTATGAAATTTAACCTCTATATGTGCTCTAGACCTAGGGCCAATATATATACTCAAATTGCTCAACCCTGTCAAAGAAGGGAAAATATGGCCTTCATCCCTTGGGTTACGAGAATGACATGAAAGGAAAAAGATTCAGACCTTTGCACCGTAGCTAGTTCACGGCGCAAACATATCACAACTTGTTTGAACGCTCAAAAGTAATCAATATGGCGAGCATTCATTCGTGAAGAAAACAGACAATACGGCTGTCTTCGTTGTCCAATGGCTAGATACTCCGGAAGACAGTTTCTTGTCGTATTCTGGCTTCGCGGGATGCCACTTTCCTACATCGAAGCTGGGAGATATTAAAGTTTTGAGCATGGACAGGATGAAATACGGGGAGAAACTGGAATGCTCTCCAAATGCTGGACCAGTCGTTTCCACGTTCCAGGCAAACTTTATCCTAGGCGGACTGATTTTCAATATGCATCATCACCACTATACAAACGGCGGAATGGGCTGAGCGAGTTTTGTACTGTAGCTTGCCGAGAATTGTTATTCTCTCATTAAACAAATTGTCCCCCCAGCTGGGATCCGACATGTCTCAATCACGCTCGTTTTATAACTATGGGCATTCCCGCTAGGGTGAAAGTCGAGAGACCTTCTCGCCCCGGCTTCACCCAGACCATCTTCCGGTTTCTTCAGTTCTCTTTCACCTGCCCAAAGCAAGGCCGCAAAATTGAAAAAGATGGCTACGCAGAAATTGATGCCCTCCCCTACAATGTATTCACGTCACTAACTGAGCTTGAATTTCTTTTGGGTTTTTAAAGGTTGCTGCGCGGAGGTGTATGTTGTGGAACGGTATATCCCCATCACCATGCTCTAATTTTGCAGTATGCAGAGAAAGGATGCTTTGGAGTAGCTAACCACCTTCTCCACAAAATTAGGGCCAAAGATGAGGGTCGGCGAGCTATTGTTGAGGGGCTGGTTTACAACTGTTGCAATCATCATTGCGATTGCTAGGGAACTGGGGTTTTTTAGCCTGCTCTTATCACTAGTTAGTGATGTGAAAACATGGGGGGTCTTCAACTTTCTAACTATCAAACTGTTAGGAAAATGGGGCGCGCATGAACAACGCGGGGTTGCGCAAATCTCCGCTCGCGGCCGGGATAAAGTCAGGATGACGTAGGATTGAGAAGGAAAACATCTCGGGCTCCATGCACTTTCTCGTTCAGGAAAGGTTCTCTTAATCGGCATGTCCCCGTACGAAGTTATCCCCGCAAACATGGACCCTTTCTCTGGCAGCCCGGAATATATGAGCCTGTCAAAAACCCATACTCATGGACGAATCTTACAAACATGGTCTAGATCGACCAGCCCGCGGGAACCGGCTTCTCCCCCGGCCCACCAACTGTGAATGACCAATCGATGTTGCTAATCAATTTAACGACTTTTGGAAGTGGTTCATGGAAGCATTTGACCTGACTGGCCGCGATGTCTATCTCACGCGGGGATGTACATGTACATCGCGAACGAGATGCTTTTGATGTGCGAGGAGTTTGGATAATTAACCCATCAATCAATGAGAATGACACAATTATAACGGGCGAGTGTTAGGATATATACCTATATAATATCTGAAGTCCCAAATATGTATTCATAATGTTAGCTCCGTCTATCCCAGCGCTCAACTATTACTAGTCCGTTATGCAGCTGAACGAGTCTACCATGAAGGATGTGAACGACCGGTATGAGTCCTGTGGCTACGCCAAATTCATGAACGACGCATTGCAATTTACACCAACTGGAAAATTACCCGCTGCGCCGAAAGGGGTGGTGGGTGCAATATAAGGGAAGACATCGTGGCCGCAGCGAGATACATCAACCCATGTTTCAATATATATCATTTGACAGATTTCTGTCCATACCTTTGGAATGTATTGGGTTTCCCTTCCCTCGCGGGCGGGCCAAACAACTACTTCAACCGTACCGATGTGCAGAAAACCAGCAACGCCCCGCCGACGAACTATATGGTCTGCAGTGGACAATATGAGTTTTTCCCTGGAGGCGATAAATCCACCCCAAGCGGCCTGAGACCCCTTCCCAATGTCATTGAGAAAACCAACAACACTATCATCGGTCATGGCGCGCTTGACTTCCTTCTCTTTTAAAACGGAAGTTTAATCACAATTCAGAACATGACTTGGAATGGAGCGCAAGGGCTCTAGGACATGCCATCCGAGAAATTATTTGCGCCTTATCACCCCGGCCTGCTTGAATCGTGAAAGGAAGGGCTCAGGTCCCTTTCACTCAAGATGCTGGAGCAAGGCAACTTGGAACAGTTCACACTAAGAGAGGACTGACCTGGGTCAAAGCTGAGACGGCAGGGCACGGTAAGTTACACCCATAATAAATTCGCAAGGCAGAAAGAAAATAACTGATGAATAATACTCTGATAGAAATTCCCAAATACGCTCCTGGATTAGCATTTAGAACAATGGAGTTCTTGCTTGGGAGAATAGAAAGTCAGACGCAAAGAGGGAGTTTCACAACGCTTCCCAGAGATTTTGAGTGACGTCTCATTAGCGTGTGGCGGAAAGAATAGAAAACGAGCATATCGAGGACGTCTACAGGTTACATAGGTTAATGTTCATCTTGATGTCTGCAGCAAAGCAAATGTGGCACGTTCGATTCCTAAATGGCAGAGGGTTTAGAGTAAGGATTAGGGTTAGCAACTTCGAGAATGAGAGATTGAAGGAAGGCATTTTAGCCCACATAGGTTTAATGAAACAGGTTGATGAACTAATCCACTCGTCTCTTTGTTGTTATATCTCATCGTGACAAGTCTAGAATGAGAAATATAGCAATTTTCAATATTCATCGCAATAGGTTATAGCCGACAGGAGGAGAGAGGACATTGTGAAGACAGTTTAGGTTGTTGAGAATTCACCTTAATCTTTTGCACATTGGGCTTTTGACATTATTTCCACTGTGTCAAAAGTTCTCCACTGATGCCGTCCGTGGGAAAGGTATTTCCAAGATCCTCTCAAAATCATCCTCTATTCGTTAAACAAGCTCTGCCGTCATAGGGATGTGATCGAGAGCAGGGTAGGTCAATAGTTAACTACCTAAGTACAGTACCTTGCAGCCCTCTCGGTAGTTTCTTCTTCCGCAGACAATTTGGCCACCGGCAGGACATTTGTTCGGTTTTCGGCTGTGTATACCGAAGGGCCGAGTTTTCTACCTAAGTTGTTCCGAGGCAACAACTCCCCCGTTTTTGCGGGGGAACTTATTAGCTACGCCATTGGAAAGAATGTTAAATACCCATGTTGAGTGGTTGGAGCTAGTTTCAATGAACATTGCAAAGAACCCTGGGAGATTCTTTCAATATTTTTCTTATCAGTATTTGTTACGATCATCTTATATATATAAATATTCGGCAAGCTGTGATAAAGATTGCGGCCGTTGACATGTCTGAAATTCGTGGTTACAATTCCTTCTTCCGTCTTGACGGCAAGATCGCTCTTGTTACAGGAGGTAAGATCTGCCTCTTATGATTTGCCTATCATCCTACTAATTCTCCTAAAAGGATCCAGAGGAATCGGCCTCCACACCGCCACTGCCTTTCTTCTAGCCGGTGCAAAAAAAGTTATCATTACTGCTAGAAAGTCCGGCGGAGAACAAGGCATCGATCAGGCGGTGGAAAAGTTAAACCAGCTTCCTGGTATCAGCGGACATGCAATTGGGATCCAAGCCAATGTAGCGAACACGGATGAAATCGAAAAACTCGTCGCTGATGTCAGAAAAAGTGATGGAAAGCTTGATATCTTAGTCGCAAATGCTGGAGCAACATGGGGCGGGCCATTTGAGCCAACTCCAGACTGGAGTTCGCAGAAGATCCTCGATCTCAATGTTCGCGGGGTTTTCAACTTGGTTAGATTGTAAGGAAAGGGTTCTTGAATCGAAACCATAGTGTACCTGAATGACTGACTTGAGGATAGATTCACCCCATTACTAGAACAGGCTGGTACACGTCAAAATCCATCAAGAGTCATCATTGTCAGTTCTGTTGCGGCCATCCATGTACCCCATGTCGGTGAGAACGGCACAATCATGTATGCAGTCTCGAAAGCTGCAGCAAATCATCTGGCCAGAAATCTCGCAGTTGAGTTAGGACCACGCAACATCACAACAAATACCGTCGCTCCGGGCTTTTTCCCGTCAAAACTCGCGAACGGGTTAATTGAAAATCTTGGAGGGAGAGACAAACTGAGTTCAGATGTTCCTCGCGGGAGATTAGGGGAGCCGGAAGACATAGCAGGTATAATGATCTATCTCTGCTCGCCGGCTGCGAACTATATGTAAGTTCCCTTTCCGTTGTAACTTATTCATTGGCAAACAATGCTTGGAAGGTGAAGCTAATTCCTCAAAGCAACGGCGTCGACATCGCTGTGGATGGTGGTAGGAGTCTAGGAATCGGCCCACCAAGACTGTAGTAGGGCTGCTCAGATCTTTGTTCCTGCTCCTATCTAGAACCAAATGAATGAGTTGGGGCGCACTAAGAATCCAATAAGCATTTCGGATAAGCAATTTCAAGAATGTTTGATCGTTCTTCTTTCCATCAAAGTCGATGATCTTCAATAAAAGTCTCTGGAGAAGATTGGTGAGAATAAGATGGATCCTTACCAACCAGAGGCGAGATTTACCGGCGTGTACTAAATTTTGTTTCCTTCTTCAAAGCCCACTTCTGCTACTTCAGTTAACGGGATTTTTTTTAAAACAATGAATATTAAGAGGAGTCAACAGATAGGTTTTCTTCAAGGTTTCACTCAAGGGCCAATATTTGTGATAAGTCCATCTTGCTCCAGTTCCCTGTCTCCATCGAGAATGACATTTGCGTTGATAAGGATTTCAACCCAAGAGGACGATAGGCGCAAGGGAAATAATAATAAGAATAACCTTGAAAATTTTCTGCGGCCAAGATAATGTCCACGGGTAGTTACACGCTAGTCTATCATAGTGGGGCTATTGCCGTAGTTTTTTTTACGAGTCTGGCAACTTCAAACGGCCAAGAGATGACATCATCTGGCCGCGTTCCAACGTTGTCCTTCGCCTGGGAAGGATTTTTAACACCTGAGAGGAGCATGGCACAGGACAGGATACACGTTCAACTGACCATTCGCGTAGGTCAGCTGTTCACGCTAGGTAGTATCGACATTTCCCCTGGATCCCACCCACTGGCGGTTGGCAACCTCAACAATGTGCGACTAAGTGCTTCGCAAGTGTCTAAAGTTATTTCCATCCTGTCGCAACACAACATATGCTGCTGCTTTGTTGAAAAATTTGCGTTGATCTACTATAGTGCGAATCGCGAACCGAATGTACTGTACATGTACGTATTCTTTATGCTTTGATTATAAGACCGAAAATTAATACTAACCCGTCAATATCAGGGCCGCGTTCTGTGTGTCCCAGACAAAGACCACGAAAGTTACTGTGCGGTTATTTATGCCCAATACCTCACAAATATCCACGTTTCAAAGCTACTGGAAGGATGGTACCAGAAGCTATGGTCCCAGTCATAAAAATATGGAATCAAGTAAAGGTTATTCTTCTGTGTATGATTATTGAGGGAAAAAACACCCGAACTTTAACAAGCGGTATGTCATATCCCGTCCAAACTCTCATTGACACTAAGAATCTAGAAGTTCTAGAAGACCCAGTTGATGGAATGGACCTCTCAGAGAAATGGGGACCTCGGTGGTTACACTGATAGCCAGTGGTCAAATAATCGGATCGAAACTCGTCGCGCAGACGATATGTTCATTTTTGTTGATCCAACCCCTTTCCCGGCGAGAGTTATGGCAAAACTGTGGTCAAAACAAGCAAAAACGTATCCATGGATGGGGTGGACGTATGCGACTAGGTTTTGATGTCATGGATCTGCAGAACCGCGGATGCGATATTGAGGCTATAAGGCAGAAAAGCCATCAGGCATTAAGTTTTTATAGAGTTTGAAAAATTCCATTTTACGACAAACTTATTTGGTGGAGTCTCTGTTGAATGGCAGCAGCTATCTCTTGGTGACCTGGAGGGAGGAATAAATGCATATGGAAAGAACCCAGTTTTCTTTCCACGTTCGGGAGGAGAGCCAAAAACAATGCAGAAGGGCCATTGCACTGTACAAACACAGTATATTGTCCACCTATTCACCGCCCAAAAGAATGCATCCCAATAGTTTCCAAAAAGCAATCCGCAGCCTCCAGATCCAATCTGCCCTCGAATTGGCGAATTTCGTTGGAACAAACGCGCAAACAGGTGTTGCGCGAACACCCCATCAGCTTCACTGCAAAACCTCCCAATATACCATATGAGATGCCGGCACGATTAAGTAGGCCGGCCACAAATATGGCAGTGGAAATTAAATTCGCAAATGGGATATCGGCGTGTCTCTCCCTCTCTTCATCAGAGTCATATTCTACGAGACTGTATTGGGAAGCCATGGGTAGCTTCTATATATGTTTGTGAAAACTACTGACAACAAATCCGGTGGAACTCTCCAGAATATATGAAGTGCTTCTAAATGCGAATTAATGAATGGAGGCTGGGAAGATGAATCCTTTTAACTCTGCTAATGCTTGTTAAATGTGGCACTGCGCGGGGAGAGATCAATCAATACAATTGGTGTAGAGGCAGCAATGGTCATTCAATTGCATCCTCTTATTCCAAGAATAAGTTATAGAGGTCATCAAGTGGTTGCACTGCCAAAGAGCCTTCACAGTCATTCAATTGAAGATTGTAGGCCTCATCAACAGAGTTTCTAACCCCTCTACAGAGTATCAATCAGTCTTAGATGGAATTTGGTCCCCACAGTTCTTGAAACTTTATACCAGAACCTTTGTCAAGATTAGAGGATTAATATTTTGATGGATTTCTAGTGTGTGTAGAACTAGTGATTATGTATGTATCAAAATATAGTTCTTGCAGGTAATTTAAATAACATTGTTTGTAAATACTGTACATGTATTCTACCTTTATTAGTAGTATTGAAAGTAGTAGTATTGAACTGGCGCCGGCGGCGGCGTTGACTGTGGCTGTGAGATTGGTGAGATCAGCGGCAACAGCGGCCACGGCTCTGCTGGCGGGTGGGTGATTTATTGAGCTTGGTGTCATCATTTGATTTGGGCTCGGAGGAATCAATGGATTTTGGTTGATTGATCTCTGCAGGTAAACGGGTGAAGATCTCATCAAGAAGGGTGTCAATATCCAGAGTGACTGCAACTGCTTTGAACATGCATTTAGCTTCTATCTTGATTTGAATGAGTTCACAGAGGTTGGAGCCAGATAGTCTTTTCTATAGAATATCAAGAATCTGCCAATCTGGCAAGGGAAAATTGATTTTGAAAAGCTTGATATGTAGATCTTGGAGTCTTTTGATGAAATCCCTATCATTTGTATGTGGAATAGTGCAGATTTGATGGGAAAGATCTCAACACTCCTCCTTCAATGATCTACAGAATTTGATCTCTATATGACATCAGAGAAGATAGGCGGATCACTTGATTGGTTTTTCTATATAGACCAGAGCCTGCGAGCTGATGGAGTTCCATATATAGAAGTATAATCACTCATTCTGCTCTGCTCAAAAGATTGTAGTATCCTGCTACTGCTCATCAAATGGGGAACCCTCTTCTTCATTATTTAGAATAAGCTGGCATCTGGTGGTCTCAATGTAGAGGATGAATTCTCTTCAGATAAGATAGTTGCCTGAATCACTGAGATTAATGGGTTTCAGTACTAACTTGGCTGTGCAGAGGAAGGTAGTTATTTTCTTGTCAATAAGGCTGTCCAGATTGTATTCAGGGGCTTGACCATGGAGATGGGAGACAGAAGAATCCGGGGGATTTGATTGACTTGATTGATTTGGTTGATTTGCTTCAGTTGTAGCTCATTCAGTGTATTGAATTGGTTGGTTTGAAAGATAGTATTTTGATTGGGGGATTCAACCCCTGCAGCTATTTCAGCCACTGTAGGGCCTTGCATTGGGGATGCGTCATTATTATTCGCAGAGCTAGCAGCTCGCCATCCATAGGCGAACCCAACGCTGAAGCGAACATACGCCAACCGGTCGAACGCGGTGGTAAATGGAGCAGTCGGGGAACTGCGCGGGGGAACCAGGGAAACGCGGCGGAGGCTCTCACCATTGAAGTAATTTTATACAGTTACATACATGTACATGTACATGTACATGTACATTGTATGTACATTACAATCTCGGTATCAAATTCCCTGCGGTATTTCGAAGCTTTTACTAGCTTTCACGCTGCGACTGTGGTCATGCGTTTATGGGCCAGTGGAGTGGGATAATCCTCCCTGCTTCCTTACTGATAAACCACTCATTGGGCTTTACCTTGATGAGACTGGCAGGAATAATGATGCTGCGGTGGAGTTGGAGAAACAGTCACCAGAAATCTAGCTTTATAAGTTGCCCTAGTTGACCGTCTCGCAAAATGTTGGGTTGTGATGCTACGTTACAACGAGCTATAGGGTCGATAGAGAAAAGGGGACTTGAATGTAAGTTGGTTTGTTCCTCTTACCCCCTACCAAATAGGGTGTTTTATTTGGCCCGTTGCGCCGATCCAGAGGCCAGGGGCGGGGCGGACAAGTCATAAAAGTTAATCGCTGAGTTTCGCTGCAGATTCCAACCCTCCGTTTTTCCATCGCTCGTGGTAACTACGTTGAGGGCTTAGTGGGCGGATCGGCCAGTGCTACCTAAAAGTCAAGCTACAGGTCTACTCTGCACAAGACAAGGAGCCCAAATGTTCGGATCCCGTACTCCTCCCTAGAGTATAAATGGGCGGCATACCCGGTCAACAAACATCCAAGCACCATATCTTCTTCTTTTGGTCTGCCCTGTTATACCGCGCATTCTAATACATCTAAGTGCACGCACTCCCAGTTTAACAATGAAGCTCGCAACCCTGCTCACATCCACTCTCGCTGTGGCTGCCATTGCCAGCCCTGTCGCCAATGTTGTCGAAGAGCGAGGCGATCTTGCCGCCGCCAATACTCTGGTGAAGCGCTATAGCAAAATCCCACTTGGACCTATGTACAAACCAGGGCCATCACTTCTCTCTGCGACGGAGTCCACATTCAGCACTCCTAGTCAAAGCCTTAGCGCTGCTCAGTTTACCAATGTGATGAGGGCTCAATGTGATCGTGTTTCTAGATGCCAATCCTTCTCCGGCTATAAGCGTAAGACCCCCTCACCCAATCCAAACCAAAAAGCACCAGCGTAAATTATATAGAACAGGGCTAACTTTTACATTTTTTAAGAGGGCAATAATTGGCATGGAGCCCTTTATAAGAGAGTTGCCCGCGCAGGAGATTTCGTGAGCGACCCCACGGCTTCTGACGCATTCGCTTACGCTTGTGTCGGTTGTTAGTAGTAAGGAGTAGATGTGAACTCTAATATGGCTATCTAGCATGTGTTGATTGAAGTGGACTGGAAACATGAGGTGGACACGGGTTAAAAGTATGCTAGAAAACATATTTAGTTGCTAGTGTGATAGTTGTTTTTAGCAATTCATTTTGTTCACCCACCGGATCTACATGTGTGCACTTTTCTCAGCAGAGCAACTCTTTAAATTTGACATAACATTCGATGACATAAATTACACCTACAAAAATAAATCCTAACTCAGTTTGTAAACCAGCTTCAAATGTCTGGCGAGCCAGTGCATTGATTAAAGACTGAGACGCGGTACGTACAGTACGTTTTTATTTATTAATATTTTTTCTTCTGAGCTTCCTTTCGTCCGCTTTCGGGGTGGGAGACCTTGGCCTGAAATCTCCTTCACCCATAACCTATTCGACATCAAGGGGGGGTGGTTTTAAGCATGTAGTTAGCCTTAAACAGGGGTTTTATAAAAGTTAAACACGGTTTAAAATCTTTGGCTGGAAAAACTCTTGACCACAGCACACCTTATAGTGGCGAGATTGAATAGAGATGTATTGGTAATATGTGGTAATATGTGTGGTGTATGTGCAGAGTACAGCTGTCTCTGAAATCTCTGTCTGCCTCCCTATATCCACAAGATCTCTATGAGAATAGAGATTCCTAGCTAACTAGCTATCTGCCTGTGATATATCCGCGAGATCTCTATTTGAATGGAGATTTCTAGCTAGTATGTAGTCTGTGTGTACTAGTTATTTTAGATGGGATGACCAGAGTTGAACATGGTTTTGAAAAAGTGAGCCCATACGATTTGCCTTGGCGGGAACCGACTATCAGAGCTTGAAATAAGCTCAACCAATCATGGCCAGCGCTGCGTGCACCCACCAACCGCCCTTGGTTGGATGAAAGCTTCCATGCGCTATCCATTATCCGAATATCACTGACACACCACACACAGCCGCATATGGATCAACTGTTTTTATCCGAGAAAAAAAAACCATTCTTCCGCCGAGATTGCTCCCTTGCATACTCAATATTCGGTATCTTTCTATTCACCACAGAAATAGGTAGTAACTACCAGTAATCCCTGCGCAGCCCAAGTATCCGTGGCCAATAGCGTAAGCTTACCTTCGAAGAGCATCGAAAATCTCTTGAGGAACAAGAGTATAAGGCTATCCGTGCATCACGCCCGCCTTGAGCGTGGTGCTGACTAGTTCCTGTACCTATGAGGATTTCATATACACATTCAACTTCAGCGATGCCAGCTTCACAGCCAACGTCTTCGGCTCAACCTTGAGGAAAGGAAGATATCAGAATATAAACCGAATGTCATGTTGATAAAAACGCCGTACGATACCCGAATGTTTGCCAAATGAAAAGAAACCGTCAGCATCTATTAAGAAATTAACCCCTGCCCAGATAGCTGTTCTCTGCTGAGAATAGGAGCCAGTTCTGCAGGCTTGGGAGATCCATAAGTTGCAAAAAAAGAATGCTATTTATATAACACACCGGCTACCAGGTGCAGGGCTTTCGGAACTAGCCACTAACAAGGGTTTCCAGGGGGTGATCTTGCTCCGGAAATGTGCTTGGGTTCTTGATTGTGGGATAGATAATCGCGATCGTTCCCGTTGAATCCGATCGAACGGGTGAGATCAGACGGGAATCAATCTGGGTAGATGGGACTATAGAAATAGTACCATGTTGACTTCTTATAACTGGAATGTTTGTCCGGAAGAATCAAGTTACAACTGATTCGTACTCTTTTTCGTTTTCTTTTCGTTTATCTTCCTACTGCCGCGGCGTCTAACATTTCTTCAGGACTTCGATGAGATATAGGGAGTTGACTTTTCACTCTCCAATGCGGCCTACGATGCGATACCTATATTTTGGATTCATAATATCCGATCTAACGGTCGTATTGTCTGAAAATTGTTTTCGGGGCATAATAAGCCCAGAGGAACACCGTTGGTTCGACAGTTTTAGGTGAGTTTGTAGAGAAGTCTACTCTCCTCTCGCTAGGACGGGCGATTTTGGAATGTGAAATGCCGCCGCAGCTATATGCAGTGACAACCTTTGTCTCTTGAGATAATATAGACAAATACAAGCGCTGTGGCATAGTGTTGGCCGGACGGCTTCAAAAGCAGTTCTCAGGCCCGAAAACCAACCCCATCACCACCGCCATCGGCCGAACATATGACATAGAGGAAGAAGACTAATTGTCAATCTCAATTCTTTAGTAATGTTCGTGTGTTTTTCAATGTCATGTCAAAAGGGTGACTAGGAAAATAAAGATTATGCTTGAGTGGTGAATATCCTGAACGCGATGGCATTTGCAAACCAACCACCTAACCACATGCCTGGAGGAGAGCAATTGGGATGAAACATGCATTTATTTCCTAGCTGTAACGGTTCCATAGACTCTCTAAAGCGATGTGGAAGCGAGCTTAAGAGTAGATTCTGGTGGAAATAAAAAACTCAAAGGGAAAAAGCAAAGGTCTCCATCGCAGGTGACTTAAATCTTGACATTTCTTACAGTGGAAAGTTGTTGGGCAACCTCGATTTGCAGGTTATCAATCATTCTTAGAATGCCATGATAGTTATTTATCATAGAGCTGACAGGAACTTCTTCGACCTTCCATGGTTCGGTCCACCTGATGTAGGAATTTGCAATTAAACAGCTTGAGCTGGGAATACGAAGAATAGCAGCTATGCAGCGGGGTCTTTTTTCAAGATCTTCAGACAATTCGTCGTTAACCGGCAGAGCGATTGATTGATTGATTGATTGGTTGCTTTTGTTTTGTGTCGGTTGAACCTGATGAGGGACAGACTTGAGAAATCCCCCTTCTTTTTCTTGCCCCGTCGTTTTCGTTTCCACTTTTTTTCCCCTTAGGATTTAGCATTTCTCACCGTCCTCGTTTTTGATAATAACAATTTTCCGACTGATCCTCATCATGTAGTTATGCTTGGGATCCAGGATAGATGCCTTAGAATTTGATCATACTATTCAGTTCCTTCCAATATTCTCATATTTGTGCAAATAAATCACAGTTGGATCTCTGGGTTCTATCCACTCACCGGTGCTACATGTAGCTTAGACGTGGTTCAACTTACGCTGATTGCTGATAGCTTTGAGGGCTACAGTGCTGCGCCAGAAGTTTGCAACTTTTTTAAAAAATAGCCTAAATACACCAGTCCCAAAGTAGTTTGGGTTATGCACAGTTTAAAAATAAAGGAAATATGACTGAACAAAAGAGAGTATTATAGAAGAGAGTATGCAGAGAATATAAGAAGAAGAGAGAATGAGAAGAAAATACTCCAGAACATTTAGCATGTGGATTTTCAATATCATGTGACACTATCATATATACTAACTACAGATATTCAAACTACTTTGGGACCAAGTATATTTAGACTATTTTTAAAAAAAGTTGCAGCACTGTAGTGTTAAATGCTAGCTAGGGGTTCCCCACATGGGGCATTCGTTCGGCTTATCTAGGTCTATTTTTGGTGCTAGGCATCAGCTTCGACTATCATGCCATATTCAGCCCATTTCTCTCGGATGATGACCTCCATCCAAAAAATAATATGGACGACGAGATATTTTATAGCAAACTATTCATTGAACGGGTAGTTATCTAACCGCATAACTTCACAATGATTACATCTTGTCGACCATCCTTCCTTCTCTTGTCGTTGGTGGCGGCCTTTTGCTCGGCAGCATTTATACGGCTAGACGACAACCCTGGAGCACTACCCACCTGTGACAAATGTATTTCTGAGGAGGATATTTTGGCTCCTGGTATTGGATTCGATATTACCGATTCATACGGAACTGCTGCTATCCGCTATCACAATGGCTCTGTGCAGAATTTGGCGAGAGTAGGCTTCACCCCCATATTTATTTTCTTTGAACTTTAACACATTGTTCATGTACGGGAGGGTAAGAGGAACTGGATAAGGAAAAGGCTGACTGCCAAACATTGATGCAATGATTTAGGTAGATGGAGATGAAGATTTCCAAGCCCTCATAAGAAAGCTAGCAGCGGGCCCGCCAGCGCTGGACTGGTCAGTCTTAACACATTATCCGCGTCACTTATTCTCCAGAGTACTAGTATCTAATACTGGAGCAGCTCCAGAAGCTTGAGTGGATGGCGGAAATTCCTCTGCTGGAAATCACACATGCAAAGAAGACTGAATAAAGGTCGGGGACTCCCGGCAACGCCAGACGTGGGCACACTTGCAGTTCTTTTTGAAAACCTCCGCCTAGCAGTCGACGACGAACTAGGGGAGGGATCCTGTACACGCGCACTCTTTGCATTATTCCCCACACTTCCAGGCCTTACCTATGAAGATTTTCTCGATGCAGTGGAGTATGCGAGCCTCGATCGCGTCGAATCACCATACTCTCAGGATTATGTATCCGAGGTATCTGCCGCCAGTGGGGCGATGGGCTTTGGCATCTGTCGCAACTACACGGATGTGTACGGTTGTCTGGATGAGGAGTCTTGGATGCCCTACGAACAGAGGTTGTTTCTGAGTTTCACAAATACGTCTTTTACGGCGATAAATTCCTACTTTAGGAGTGCTTTTTATCCTCATCCGACTTCGACGCAGCTACGTTTCGATCTGGGCAGGGCTAGTTTCCCTGACAATGACGAGGATGCGCAACGGATTTACTGGCAGCGGATTCGCGATACTATCGTGAAAGTGGGCTTACAGGGACTGGCGTTGCCGTCAGTTTTGTTTCTTGTTGGCGACCATGCAGCTGATCCTATGTTCCAAAAGACACTAGATGAGGCGCTTCAGGATATGTTTCCGAGACATAGGGATGATGTGGCTGGTTTGAGACGGACGTTGGAAGAACGTGGACAGGATGTGGTCGAAACTTCTTCACTTGACTATTCTTTCCTGGGGGCTAGGGGGGCAGCGAATTTTGCGAAACGATCTTTGGAGGCACCCAGGTTCTGCTGGGAACCTCCAGGTTGTGATGCATATCGTTATCAGCCATCCTCGATCCCATTCAGCGGGGTCCGCGGAGAGCAAGTTGTTTTGAAAGAGGGTTTGTGAGATATCCCATATTGAATTTAGTTTAAGGCGTATCTGGAATTGTCTTGGGAATAATCACGGTTTGCGTTTTGATCTAGTTTGAATTTTGAGCCTATTATTTCTTCACACTATTCACGCCTTTACAGATATTGATAAATGATACTTATTTTCGCCATGATAGAAATGCATACCCAATAATAAAATGTGCACCTGTCCCGTCTTTGTTAGCCTTGATCTCTACTGTAGCATTGTCTCTTAAATGAGGCCTGCTTGCCTACTATAAATAAATGATGTGTTGACCGTCCCAGAAGTAACAAGCAAAGAATCTAATACAGATATCAAAACCCAACACCAGCTCTTAAAATAAAAATTACATGAATATTTTTGAGCCCATCGCTCAATAGATGTCAAACTTCAGTCGCTCATGTTTGGGTTCATGTTTGCGTGGGCGAATGGATAAACCAGCCAGGAAAATGCAAGCCGAATCTATTGTTAACCATTTGTTTGCCTAAAATGTGCTGTCAATATATCTACAAATAATGAATGAAAGTTCGTGCAAGCGATATGTTTCGCAGTCACAACGTGGGCTGGAGAAACATGAGTAAGTACTTACGGTTCGGGGTTAATTTCCACAGGTGTAAAGGGTTCAGTGCTAATCTGCCTCCCATTCTGAGATATCTTGTTCTTTAAGCTTTCGTCCATCTCCTTGCCTGAAACGGGGTCATTAGCACCTTCCATAGGATTTATGATGCTTTTTTTCTTTCCATCTTGGCCCTTTTTCCCGTCGCCGTCGTCCTCGTCGTCATGCGCGCAGCCACAGTCGTAGAAATCACCAATCTTGCTACAATCGAAGATATCCTTATGAAGCATTTTATTCACTTCGTTATGGACATGGCATGCCCATGCAGCGGCTGCCGAACGCGAAGACACTTGCGGTGGAAATTTCGCCAGATGGGCTTGGAAATGGGAAGCACATTCGCCGCTACAGTGAAAACAAGAGAGCAGGAAATTAGTTAGCAACGACATTCATCTATATTGAGCAGCGCAGCTTGCAGGTACGAATCAACTAGAGAAAAAAACATACCAAGGGTACAACCTTGAGAACAGGTATATGTATGATCGCAGTGTTTCTGATTGCTCGGCTGATGGTTTATCTGGAAACTGCGCCATCATGGTATGCAACACCTTCCAGGCTGCTCGGCCAAGTTCCGCTCTGTAAACAACCCCTTTGTTAGCTACGTAACTTGTATAATGCCGTTCTTATCAGTCGTCTCCGCTCCGCAGGGCGCACCTAAAACATGAGGTAAGGCTGGCGACTTCGAATGCTATTGTATTCGATAGCTGGTAATAGCAACCAGCAACACAAATATATATAGTACGGAGCCTTCAAAGTAGAGCTAGTTATCATTACCTCGCAGTCTCATTGCCCATCTTCGAAGTTACCACCCCACCTTGCAACATCTTATCTGTTATCTCGACATTCGGAATTGTCCTGTCAACGTGGCCCGGTGCACGCGCTTCGGGGCTTAATGGGGAGCTTTGTCGAAGAAATGCGAGAGTAAGGATGAAGAACACCGCAAGCCCAATAAAAATGAATAATCTTGACGTCAGTCGGTGTGCCATATTCCCAGAGACTGTAGATCCAGTCGAGGAGTTAGACCAGAGTTACTCCCTGGACGACATTGGCAGCGCGAGGGGTTGGGTAGTATCCAGGGCGGGAGAGAGAGTGGACTAGTGCGGTTTGTGTAAGGTTGAGAATCCTCTCTGGAAGAGTTTTTTGTCTACTCCGTGGTGTTGCGCGAGTTGATCTGTTGAGTTGTAATAACCTTGGAATCATTATCCATTTGGCACGTGACATCCCGCTTTTGTGGTCCACATTAGCTCAGATAAGGTTGCTTAGCGCCTATCATTTCCATGGTTCCAAATTTCCGATGCGGCTCTTCCGATGCGGCATCATGTTTCCATTCATGTGCTAGTTCCTCACTCCCTCTGAAATGTTTATGATGAGCATCCAAGTAATCTGTAGATTGTTCCTCGGCTTTTCTTAGCCTGTCTTGCGAATGTATTTTCTCTTCTGACATGTACTGTTTTGGGAAATTTCACCACTAGGCTGAAACCAACAGTCTTAATACCATGAGTTTCTCAGTTCAATTTTAACAGCTTGGCGTCTAACAAATGGCCTCGACTACCCATCTAGGTAGGTACCAATATATATACAATATGAGTTCTGTCGCCGTCACTACCAAAAATGGCTATCTGACCAATGTTCACACTCATATTCTGTTGCGTTCATCTTACCTCTCATCCCTGTTTTCATTCTTTTTATATCCCATAAAGAGCTATTTTCAGTTCAACTAATTCCTATTTATGTGCAATACGTCATTGGGCTGCTCGCGAATAGTAATGCGTTTGTATAAATGGACCTCCCTCGTGGGTGGTCTGCGACAAGCGAAAACAATTGAAAACGCAAGGTAAGAGGGCAAAGCCTTGCCGAAAAAAAGGAGTTGATATACATGTAATGGCTATCGCTAGCTAACAAAGCGGCTCGTATCCAGAGTGCACGCGTTTAGATTGTTAGAAATGGAGAAGGCTAGTTAATAACCGCAGTGTAGCGAAGTAAAAGGGCGAAGAAATATATGTTATATGCAAGGATACTAAACATGTCTATGCACGGCTATTTAACCAACCTTAACGCCCGTATATGCTATATGCAAAATTATATAGGAGGATATAGATATCTGTGTGTGTGTGCGTGTGTGTAGGAATATAAAAACACCAATTCAAACAGCCGTCTCGTGCCTAAAAGTTCACATGGAATCTTTTACTCGTTCTCACTCTTTCTCCATATTGGTAGAAGACCCAAGGAATCGGTGTCATTGCCAGTGCAATGAATCCCAGCAGCGAGTTGCCCCAACCTAAGCCCAAGGCACTGTACATTTTCAAACCACAGAGGGGCAGCACCGCACCTCCAAGGGAGCGGAGAACGGTGGTGGCAGCCATGGCGCTGGCAGCATGTACAGTGAAGGCGTCGACGAGGTAGGTTGATCCGGTCATCTAGATAGGGATGGGACGTTTGGTTAGATTGGGCACTTGATACTGGATGGTAATACGTACAAAGACCATGATCATTCCCACACCGACAAAACCGGTGCCAACGATTGGTACGACATAGTGCACGCCCTTCTCAGCAGTCCAGCCGTACCAGAAAAGTCCGATCGGAACGCAAAGGCCTCCTGGAATCATGAGTGGGAGTCTATATTCAGGCTTCATCTCGCCGTTGTTCTTTTTTGCTAGGTTTTGAAGGATGCGGTCTGATAATGTTGCGCTGACGGCAAGGCCTAGAATTGACCCCACACCAATACCGAGGAATGAAAGTCCAGCACTTCCTATTTTTTTTTAGCAACGAGGTTAGTTGATTTAGGGTACATTGGAGATCTTCGGGGGGGTTTGGAATTCGTAGGATTATACCTGTAGAGAAATGGTATTGCTGTACAAACACGTTCGTGAAGGTGGTAAAAAGAAGGTAAAGATAGCCGTAGACCAGGGCCATGAAGAGAGATAGTAGAAGCACAATAGGGGACAGAAAGAGCATTTTTGTTGGCCGGACAATGGCGAAGAGGAATAGTTCTTTGGACGTTTTACCCGTATCAAGGACAGATTTGAGATTCTGGTTCCCGGTTTCTTTGACAAGTCGCTTCCTTTTCCGTTCCAAAAGAATGGGGTGGCACGATTCACTCATGAAGAGAAAGGTGTTGATAGTCACAGCACCAGACTGAGGAGAAGCGGTTAGCAACAGAGCTCGTGACGACCACGGGAGAAAAGGTGTACTAACAGCTATTGCAAGAATCCAGAACGTCCAACGCCACCCCATCGCCTCCGTCAAGTATCCACCCGCGATTGGACCGACGACAGGGCCGATTAACGGGCCAAGAGCCCAAGCACCCATAGCAGCTCCTCTTTTCTCTTGCTTAATCATATCCGCTAGTGAGGCTGCGCCGATTGTCAAGGGGCAGCTGCCTGCCGAGCCCGCCAAGAAACGAAAGACGATAAGTGAAGCTAGACTGGGGGCAAGGGCGCAAGCAATATTAAAAACGATAAAAAGTATATTGCAGGCATGGTAAAGATACATCCGCCCATATAGCTCTGAGAGAGGGCCAATAATTAGCGGGCCAAACGCATACCCTAGCAGATAGACGGACACGACGAAGGACGCGAGTTCTGGGTTAGACGTTTTGAACTCGCTCATAACATGTGCAGTACCAGGGGCAAACATGGCGGATCCAAGGGGCCTACCCATAAATTGTTAATTGTGCGAATCAAAATAAGTAACGAAGCAGTCTAGGTGCCGGAAACGCAATTAACATACGTCAGGAAAGTAATCAGCGCTATTCCTACGACAATGGCTACCTTTTTGGTCGTCGGCCAATTATAAGGGTTCATTGGGTCGTCTGGTCCATCCCAATCGACGCTGTTTGAATCTGGAGGCCCTCTGTCTGATTCAGAAGGGTTACAAGATTTAGATATGTCCTCAACCCTTGTGGGTAGGGTCGACCCTTTCTCTAGGTCGGCCGTATTGGTGGAAATAGCATGTTTATTTGCGGGAGAGGATGGTCGCGATGTAGTATTGCCCGATAGTGTTACAGCGTCATCGGGGCTAGGTTCAACTATCGTTGACGCTTCTGATTCTTGGGTTAACTTTGACGATTGCGGCGATTTCGTGATGTTTGATGGGTACGTACTGTCACTGGCCGTCATTGGGCTGAAGAGGAAAGCTGGCTGCAGTATCAATGGGATTTCTGCGTTTTCCGGGTTCTTCTTTTACTTGGGCGAGAAGAGCAAAAAGAGGTCAAACAGTCATCAAACACTCTTGTGCTTCCACGCCGTTGAGTTTAGGAGAGTGGATGAGGGGATAGGAGTGTCAAGAGTAGGGCTTCAGGGGAAACGACGCGGCACATTCAATATAATATAACGCTATACCTGGCGGTCAAAAGTCGAGTCCCTGTATAGACAATTAGAAAAGTAAAGATACTGGTAAGGCACTGCAGCCTTTACGATCTGCGATTAGCAATGCAAAAGGTTAACTCAAACGAAGCACCAAAACGCAGGCTCTCCAAAAGAGAAAGTATGTGGACAAAAATATCTTGAAGAGGGAATTAGGAAATAAAAGAGAACCTGGCAAATCGACCAATGCAAGCGCCCAGCCTGGGGAATCGCAAGTATTAATATCTCAACGGAGGATAGGACGGAACGGCACAAGAAAATTGCTTGACAGAAGCTTATCATTCTGCTTCCCCGCTAAACCTCTCGGCAGGAGGCAAGCCGAGACTAGAGGATTGTGAACCAAGTCAGGGTAAGAATTGCCAGGGAACATTCTACCGGACTGCCTGGTGTTTGATTTTTTGTGGGCCAACGTTCGGCAATTCTTTTCGTTTGATCCCATTTTCGTAATTCGTCTGATTCCTAACTTGTCAATTAAGATTATGGCTTCGGGACTCAACAACCCTTGCAGGTCCGCTATCTGTCTCGTTTTGGGCTAGAGCTCCGAGAGGTTTGTGCATAAATTGTACGCATTGTAATGCCTTCTAGAAACCAGAACGTGGTCGGCAAATCGTGCTGCAATGACTTTATTGCTGGTATTCCGTAAACAGGGGGTAGGATCTGGCTAATATAGAGAGATCAGCTTGGGAGTGAAGTCTCCCTACTGCTTGTTCGTCATTATATTAATAGTCTCAGAAGTGCTATACCCTTGGTCAGCTTTTCTGGAGATCTCAAGCAGATTACGGAGAGGTGGTCTTGCCTGGTTTTGGGGCGCCACATCCCACCCGTTTTACGCCAGTTTTTGTGGCTGTGCATGCATAATTAATAATGTACAGCGATGTTCACTCTGTAGACACAAAAAAGTTGCAGAACATAGCCCCGCATAACTCCGCATAACTCCGCATAACTCCGCATTCCACAACTCAATATCTCGTTTTCCTCGTTTTTCTTGGGCTATGCTTGGTATCCTCTTCCCACTGGTGATTCTTGCGGATGCTTCCTTTGGGCCAAAAACCAATAGTAGCATGTTTGGGGCCAGTTCGCGGAGACAGTTGTTTGACAAAAAGCCCAAATCCTCGTCAGCGAATGGAACATTTGGTTAGAAACTGTGGGCCGTGCGTGTTTATCCCGTATTCATAACCATGCATAATATCTACATAATTCAATTTGAAGAAAAACATGGATGGTTCAAAAAATCCATACTTTTGCCAAAGGGTTCAAAAATGTTGTGAATGATATCTAGTAGTCAATTCACATAAACCAGTCACAGCTTATTTTTGCAAAATAGCAATAGAGCCTCGTATTATATATCAATACTGAGAGCCTGTCTAATACAATAAGTCAGTACTACGTATATACTAGTAGCGATCCCGGGGACAGCACACAAACAATAAAATTCCGACACCAATTTGCATTAGCTCAACCAACTAAAAGTAGGTCCTTATGTTCCTTCGCTGTCTAGGGAGGGGTTCAGTTGGCTGCTCGAGAAATTGCATTGGGTCTGGAGAAAGGTTGCTGTATTTGATCAGGGCGAGAGTGTTCTGGTGTATTCCATACTCTGGTTTGTTGTGATTTGATTGTGGTCTGCAAGAATATAAGTTGTTAATAGCAGCCTTTTGAGAGTTTGCTGGATGGCGAACAGGGTTGAGCGCTGTCTGATAATGCTGGCTATACCAGACTATGAATATCACGTCGTCTGAAATAATCAAGTCCGTGAGCTATGGTCGAGCACTTCGTCATAGTACTATTTCATTTGTATAGCGGATGCCTTTAGCACATCACGGTACTTTCGCATAGGGAAAGAAAGTTCTAGACGTTGAACAAAATATCTCCCTAGCCATGATAGCCCTCAAGAATTGCTTGCGTGTGTCCCGGTTAGTGATATCAAATGACCTACTGCGTAGTACCTGAAAACTACCGGACGCTGGCCTGCCAGCCTGAATGCTTACAAGGTACTCTAGAGACATGATTGCCCGGATAATTCAGTAGGTGTACTTTTAAGCGGTGATGAGGAAGACATCATAACGTTCGAAATTCTGATCATAGTTGAACACCATGTTTGCCTGCAATAGAAGCTGTGGAATCTCATATCGTGCCATTCCTAGATCACCTGGCTCCTGCTTGCGCTGGGTCAAAATACCTTGTGTTAACTAAGGAAAAGCAAGAGAGGCGGCAGGGAACATACCAATACAACGCACAACGGGACAGCCATCTCATTAGTCGCGCCCGAAATCCGTAGGATAGTCCCATCAACCCAAACACCTGGAAGGCGGCCCAACTTTTTCATAGCTCTAGCTAAGTTAGAGGCGAAGCCTAGAAAATATGCCGTGTCAGGCGATACGAACAAGTATCGATCCGGGTACCTGCCCACCAGATTAATGTTGCCACGACGACATGATCAACCATACCATTTATACCTTCGCAAATCATTGAAGAAACAAAAAAATGGATTTTCTATATCACCAATGTCGCATGGTTCTAAGTCAGAATTTGTTTCTTCAACAACATTGTCCTAGAATCGATTTGATATGTGCTCGAAATCTGTTTTCTTGATGTTAAAATGGACTACTAGTTATATCAATGGGCTCACTTACCTGGGATTATCTCTCAAAGGCATCGAGCTTCTGGCCATTCTCAGGTGATAGAGTCCATGTTCGCAGGGGCCTAGTAAAGCGAATGAGTATCTGCTGGTAAGCCCCCCAAAGCTGCTTCTGATGATGCAATGAGGTGATGGCTATCCGATTTGGCATTTCAGGGAGTTCATAGGTGTGGAGCTTCCCTGAGATTCAGATTCTAAAGGAATATTCTCGGCGTAAACCATGCAAGGTATCGACCGCAGATTGTACTGGTAAGGTCATTATAGATTATTTGAGAAGCCATAAATAAGCTAATCTTCTTGAGAAGTGAGACAACGTCCATCAGGTCTTATTTTATAGTGAACAAACAATATGTGAGTCTCTCTGCAGTAGTTCTGCTTTCAAAACGGTGGCAAAGATACGGCAAAGTTAATGTGATGTAACTACTGTACTGTCATTCCAGGTTTATTTACTCAGGCCAAAGGAGTTTGATCGATGAACTTTCATTGACCTCATGCGGTCCCTTGAAACAACCCCAACCCTTCAGGTTCCATCCATTAAACCGCTGGGTTGAGAGGGTCAATCTTTAAGATCCGTAGGGCCTCCCGGGTACGCCTAGACATTCTAATAAGCGCCCCACAGGTTCATCTCCCACAGAGCATCCTCCGTACTTGTGCTCATCAAGATCAGACTCGTGATAGAAAATGTGTCCTAGCGCCACCGGTGCTCATTGGCACAACATAGGCGGAGATTGGCTGTGGCTGGATATATCAGTGCGTTGAGTGGGCAAAAGTTTCGAAGCTTCTGCAATGCCTCGTCCTGGAGGCGCCACCAGATCTTCTAGCCCTCCCAGCGTCTACAGCCTTGCCCCCCTCCTGCCGTCTTCTCTTCATGTACACGTTGTCTCACGAAGATGAAAATTGGCAGTTGGGAGTTTTGTCTTTTTACAATAAATATCTTGGAGCCTGCTATACCCTAAGAGTTTGACGAGAAGCTCTCGCCATATGGTTGCGAACAAAGGCTTTTTCCCGGGCTAGCAACAAAGTGAAAATCGATCCCAAACATCAAGATGGACGAAGCGCGAACCAAAGAACTCGTAGAAGATCCTCTGAATAGCAGCGGCCTGTGCTTGCTATCCCTTGGTAATAATACATCCTTGTGATAAGTGGACATGAGCAGATAGGCTGAAATAACATCAGACGGTGGAGGTGTCCGAGGACTTTCCAGCCTACGGATCCTACAAGGCTTGATGGAAAGAGTAAACCACGAGCGGCGCGTCGCTAAACTTACTCACGTGAAGCCCTGCGAGCTGTTCGACCTGATCGGTGGCACCAGTACAGGAGGGTATGGCGATTGTTCTTATCGCTGTCATTCACTATAACGCACTGACTTTTCCCAGACTTATCGCCATCATGCTTGGACGTCTCGAGATGGACGTAGACCATTGCATCGCGGAGTATTCACGAATGATACAACAGATCTTTAAGAAGAAATCATTTCCTGTTGACTGGAAAGGGAGAATAAAAGGCCGTTTTGACACTGAGGTTTTAACGAACTCCCTACAAGAAACTTTGGCATCCCTGGGTTTATCAGCTGCCGACTTCCTTGATGATGGCAAAGAGAAGCAATGTAGAGTGTACGTGAAATACTTGAGAGATTTCTTATTTCTTCCTGGCAGGCTATCTAACAAAGTGTAGATTTGTTTGTGCAACAGCATTCGAAACCAAGAGCATCGTACGCCTCAAATCCTATAGACTACCAGGCGACGCGTATCTCAGTCCTACCATACTAGATGCAGCACGCGCAACATCTGCTGCAACATCCTTCTTTGAACCGGCTAATATCGGCACCCGGAGGTATGTAGACGGCGCTTTGGGAGCTAACAACCCGGTGGATGAAGTATGGAATGAAGCTCAAAACATTTGGTGCGCGGAGGATGGCGCGCTCGAACCTTTGGTGAATTGCTTTATATCGATTGGCACGGGCAATCCAGGCGTTTCACCCATGAACGAGGGCGCCCTGAAGGTACTGGCGAAAGATATGGTGAAAATGGCAACCCAAACCGAGCGAACGGCAGAAACATTCCAAGCGAGACATCGAGGTTTATTCGATCGTAAGAGATATTTCCGTTTTAATGTCGCTCAAGGTCTACAGACTGTAGGGTTAGAGGAGTATAAGAAAGAAGGCCTACTTGAAGCAGCCACGGATGACTATTTGATTTCGACGGAGCAGAGGGTTCGGCTAAGGGATTGTGTACAGCATCTCAGAGAAAAGACCAGTATGTAGTCCGAATTTTAAACCTTTTACTACCTTCAAAGGATGGGAACAGAATTTAATGGCCTCAGATAAAAGTCCAATCGACTTAGCAACAATAATACGGGTATGATTAATATCCGTTATCCAAAATATATCTATGGATGCTAACAGGTACCTGCGTGATATTAGTCCTGTCAGCGCAGAACTGGTACGCCCAGATACAGAAGCCTGAGTACAATCAAACGTAGCTAAACATGTTCATTAAGGCTCATCTACGAATATCTGTCTTTCAGATCCCTCTTTTGTCCAGAATCCCAATTTTACTGGCCGGCAAAACGAAATTTCTTCTATTCACCAACACTTCACATCTGCGAAAGAGAAGAACCGGCAGGGACGCGTCTGCCTTTGGGGCCCTGGAGGAGTGGGCAAAACACAACTCGCTTCAGCTTACGCTTTATCTCACAAACAGCATTACTCACACATCCTGAAAGTTTCAGCACGAAGTTTTGCAGCCTTGGAGGAAGATTTTGCAAAGATCATATACGAAGTCACTCCAGATGCAAGAGCCGATACTTGTGGGGATCCCGCTGGTGGCGTCGGCGCTCAGGTGGGCCAGGCGACAATGCAAGAAAATATTTGTGCGGTCCACCGATGGTTTTCGGATCGCCAAACCGGCGACTGGCTATTGATAATTGACGATGTGAGTCTTGGAGGTGTTGATATTCTCAGATTCATCCCTAGAACGGATACCGGAAATGTCCTCATAACTAGCCAAAGCCGGGAAATTGGTGGTTATGGCCATTTGATAGCCCTTGAAGACCTGGATCCCGAAGACGCAGTTACACTTCTTTTAAATAAAGCAAACATATATGATGATGTCCTACGAACCCAAACACACCCCCGAGCCACGGAAATAGTCCAGTGTCTGGGCTACCGTGCCCTTGCAGTTGAACATGCAGGTGCTCTTATTGGATGCAAAGGCATAGAATACTATTGGGAAGCTTTCAAACTCGACCGGACTACAGTACTTGAGCATCCGGAAACCACGTCTATCCACCAGGAATCTGTGTTTACGACATTCAAGCTATCCTTTGGCGTGCTGATGGAGAAAAATTATGCTGCTGCGGTGCTGTTGACATTTCTGAGTTTTTTGGACAATACGACCATTTCTGAAAACCTGCTTCTTGAAGACGGGAAGCGCCGAAAGTCACTTGCATCTGTAAACATGTTTGAAACTCGATTAGAATTTATAAATTCTGTGGCTGACTTGCACGCCCTGGCCCTCGTATACTATTCCGAAGGAGAAGATGGTATAATGATATCGCTTCACCCACTTGTTCATTATATGAGTCGCGCGAGGTTAAAGGAGATCCAACGATTGATTCACACAACGCACGCAGCTTATTTCCTCCTATCACCTATTATATTTCAATCGCCTACTGAGAGTGCTATAAACCATTCGTCATTCAAACATCTCCTTCAAGTTTTACAGCAAGCCATTGACTTAACGGAGGAGCCGCTTTCTAGCGTCCGCAACCTGCGACTGTGGGCTTATCTCGCCCAGTTACTAGTTCGCTACTATCCATACTGGCACGTTTCAGGAAAGGTTGGGGATTTGGTCGCTTTTGGCAAACGTGCAATTTCTGTTCTTGAGTTTTCAACGGAGGAGTACCATTTTACTGCTTGGGCATGGGCTTCTCTTCTTTTGGGACAGGCTTCTGAGTTTGTCACTACCAGCGAGACTTCATATACCTCTATTAAAGCTTTTCTGGGCAAACAACTCAATCCGAGAATAGCCTCGGCTTTGGACTATGCTAGTAGCATTGATGAATCCCACCCTTCACCCCGTCATCTGATACTTCCAAGGATTGGCTTTGGTCCGATGACATTGAAGCGGATTCTCAAACGAAAGCCTTCAGAATGGTTCCTTTCCATGTATGCCAAATATCTTCGAGAGGCCGCATGGCTAAGTATGCGCCACAAGTTGTGGCATGAAGGATTGCTTTTGGCGACTCTTTCAGAACTCCCTGCATCTCTTTTCGACCGACAGTACGCGGCAAGATTCAGCTTTTCGCCATCTCAATCAGTCAAGGCCGCTTTCACTGCATTCTCCAATCGCGATATAGAAGGATTTCTCGACATTCTTAAGAAGTTTGAGCAAGACACAGAAGATCACGTGGCTAAAGGAGCTCGTTACGATCTCTGTAATATTTTGGTCAAGCGAGGGCAATATGCTGAAGCTGAAGTCATCGGTAGGAAGCTTACTGCCCAATATTTACACAACACCAAGCTCGTAATCGCAAGTGTAGAAGGAACTTTCTACACCTGGTCCCATAAATTACTGGCTATCTGTTTGGCAGGTCAAGGGAAATTGTCAGAAGCACGAGACATTCTCGTCGATGTGTATAACGCTGTACACGAAGCGTCTGAGGGCGATCACCTCGGCCACTTCCACGCGGGCTACCTCATGATTCTCTTCCATACTCAATGGGGAATACATTTCCCAAAGGACCTGAGCGACTATCAACTGGAGGTATCCACAGCCTTCCGACGAGTGTATGCCGCGAATAAACCTAAACTTTTGAGTGGAGAATGCCTCGCTACGGGCTGCATGCTATTAGCGGAGGGTGCGCTGGATGAAGCCATTTTCATTTTTCAGGAATTATCCTTGCTTTCAACTGAGATTCTGGGCTCGGACCATCCTCAGACACAACACGCGGCCTGGCTACTTAAGACTGCAATCACAGAGGTGGAACAAGAATCTGAGTATGAAAAGAACGGAGATTTCTGGATCCATTTCGGCAGCATGACCTTTCAGAGAGATGCAAGTAGTTTTACCTCTCCAAGCAATTTCAAGTCTGTGGCGGGGACTCAAGAAACACAGATTTCGTGGCAAGAGGCCGCTGAATGGTCTCATAATTCGTCAGAGCGTAAATTTAGTGGGAAGATATATGGGGTTCAGAAGACAACACTTTTATTCATCACGGCCGTAGGCTCTGTGCTACTTGTGTCTTTGTTACTATTCACTTTTAGAACCCATCTGAACAAAGCTTACGCCTCGACCGGAGTGTGTATGTTTGTCGCCGCAGCCTTGGTTTTCGATATTGTTGGGGGCTTTGAGGTCTCTAGTGGGTGGATTATTTGCTTGATGCAACGGCCTCCTAAGCCATTGAAAAAGGTCTCTGTAAGCTAATGATGCAAATAATTATCAGGCTTTTTAACCGCTGAGCTCAATTTTATGGTCAAGGTGCAGGATAATTAATCGAATACAGACTACGAGTGCTATGTTTTGACGTTAGAATAATTCTAGCTCGACGGCCTAATGATAAATAATCCCAACATACCATCTCAATGTTGAGGGCACTGAACCCCATAGGATAGAACTTTGTTAATGTCTGACCAAGTAAACTGTAGACATGATAGCTAATAATAGATCAAATCATCCAGAAGAGACTGTTCGGAAAGAAATGTGACTGACTGCATCAGTTAAGCTACTAGCATTTATACATGTACATGTACAGCACATGTAAGTGGCTGCTTATCAGATCGCTGGATCACGGGACTCAAGTATATATATATACATATGAATATATCTAGAAATATCTGGGAAATATGAGATATAAAATAAAATAAAATATACTTATAATTAATTAATTTCTTGTATCTATGGACCCGGACAGTCAAATCTATTAATTTATTTATTCTACAGAACTGCTCTGTTCTGTTGTGACAAAACTGCTAACTTACTAATATCATGCTGAACTAGTTAACTACTTCAGACTAACCTCATCATCTCAGATACAATCAAAAAAAAAAAAAAAAACAACAGCAATTTTTTACATCTGCAACAATTCCTCTCCACCTCACATCACAGAAGACTGATAGTCAAAAAATGTCCTCTCTCACAGATTACATTGATTTCTCTCAAAAAAGCCTGCATTGTAAGAATTTCTCTCTGTTTTCTACTATGTAGCTTGTCACAAAACAATCATAATATATCAGAACTAAATCACTGAAACCTCTCTCATCTCTCAACAGTGTCTGCAGTTGCCATAGCATTCAATCCCATCTTTTGGAAGTAAGTTTCCTCCTCACTGAGCAGATTAGAACAAGAACATTGAAGCTGTAAAGAGTAGAGTAGAGCTAACTATTCTATCTATTTCATAGCATCATCGCCCGCCAAGGTCCGTATCAAATAGTTAAAACCTGCCTAAAGCAGTTTACTTATTTATAGCTCATCAACAGAATACCGCAATCATTTCCTATCCCGCATCTTTGGTGGTGGCTACAATGGCTGCTATGTCCTCGCCTTCGCCATCTTCTCCCTAGGCATAATACGCGACCACCTCTACAATCAGGCACTGGCTGATCAACCTTTCTACCAGCCCATTGCTCAGCCATATCTTGCCTATGGTCTCTTCGCTGCAGGGAATACTCTTGTGCTATCCAGCATGTGGGCCCTGGGCCTTACAGGGACCTATCTGGGTGATTACTTTGGGATCCTGATGGATGCGCCCGTTACTGGGTTCCCATTCAATGTCACGGCTTCCCCAATGTACTGGGGCAGTACTATGAGCTTTTTGGCTGTGGCACTGTATAAGGGGAAAGTGGCTGGATTAATATTGACACTTGAGGTGTTTGTGTGCTACTGGCTTGCGCTGAAGTGGGAAGAGTGAGTTCTCCTTTTTTTTTACAACTTATTATACTTGATGTGTCTGCCCCCCCGACTAAATCAACTACTAATAACCACTCCTCCATACAGCCCCTTCACTGCTGAAATCTACGCAAAGCGCGAACGAGACCGCGCCAAGTCCAGGAAAGGCGGCAAGCACACTTAAACTGCCTCCATCCATTGTTGAAAAACACAAATAACTGACATTCTGATCTGATTGACTAAGACTTCAACATTCTCTGTTAATTAACAAATATACGATTTCACATTTCTTTATTTCTCCTTATTTTACTGCTTACACTTTCTTTTGTCAATATATGTGTCAATGCAAATATATATAAGGCTGGGTTGAACATATATAAAGGATCATTTGTTTGAGTTGCTTGTTTTTTGATTTGTTCAAGCATTCATGTCTCTCTTTTTTTTAATGAATGAATTCTGTAGCAGAAGAGATGGGAGTGATTTTATGTATCTTCAATGATTCAATTGCTTTTCATTTCAACGGCATGTGAGGCACAGGCGATACAGGGCAGAGAGGCATGATGTACATAGCCTTTTCCCCTCTTTTTTATATTCATGGATGCAGTATAAATGGGTATTTTAGATGGGATGACTAAAGTTGAACATTGAGTCAATAAAAGTGGGACGTTCAACTGTAACCCTGTCGCGGGGCAAAAATCAGATAGACGATCCAAAGTTCTGTTGTCTCTGTGATATACTTAATCCTCTACTTAAATAAAGTTTTAGAATTATTACCTAGGTATATTATCTTAGAATTTTTAATTCTTTCAGCCGCAACAAGTATCAGACTCATGAAGAAAGGCGTCTTTACACTCAGACACTCCCTGTAATTTACGGGTTTAGAGATCACACTTTTAATATATCTAAGTATTTATGAGCCTTAGGAAGGCATTGAACAAACCTTTGGAAAACATCATTCTGAGATCCGGGGGATCTGGGGAGTCTGCCTCAAAAATCAGACTCCATTGGTTTAAACCTTGTATCTATAATCCATCCAGTGTACTATTAACGCGACTCAATTTATATATATATATATATATACATATACTTTATTTGCCTGCAGCTTTGCCCAGGGAGCTCGTTACAGATCCCCAAGGTCTTAAAAGAGCGCCGCCCTCCTGCTATCTAGATAGTTATCCTATCAAAATAAGGAAAATCAATCGACTACCCTCTGTTATCTGGACAGATGCATTCAACAATGCAAATCCATATGGATACCTCAGCACTGCATGTTTGAAGGTATAATTAACCGGTTCGAGGTTCAACCATTGAACTTTGCTCCACGGGTACTCGGGTCCGCGGGCGCTGGCGTTAAAAGGCAGCCGTTGAGCAGGTGGAATGTTTCATCCAACAGGTCGAGCGTGACAGCGGCACAGGTAGAGCATCCATGGATCTCACTTGGTTGATCGGGAGCGCATTCAGTAGCCAGAGTACATCCCTTGTGATATTTTGTAACTGTACATAATATATATGCTACAGGTTACCTCTGAGCCTGCTGGGAACAATTGTAAAAAAAGGCAGAAAAATCACAAACCTACGAAGATACGTTCGGCGCATTCGTAATCATGAAGCTTGTCTTCCTTATTCCCCTTGGCCTCATTTCTATCATGGGCGTGCAAGGGTCACCAATGAGGGCTAGTCTCCCTCCCTTGGCTGACTTTATTTCTTCCTGTTCGCTTTTCATTTGCCTTCCTTTTTATTTATTTTCAAGCCTCGAGCAGGCTGATTCCGGTGACATATGCTAACCATTTATGCAGAATGAAGAGAACGATGTGGTTGAGCTCATTCATCGGCTGAAGGGGGACCCATACGGATTCAAACATGTCGCCGACGACGGAATTGCGCGATCATATAATCGGGACGGAGCTGTTGTCGATTACCTCAGGCTGAACGAAAAACAAATGATGGATGTTGCCCGCTGGCATCCAGAGGATGAGGGGTATTTGACATCACATTGGAAGAGTGTCAACGGCCTTGAAGTTCCAGAATCTCAGGTCTGGTCGCCGCCCCACCACTTCCAACCACTCGTCCTTAGACAGCCAGACTTGTATGGGGATTTGAAAATACAGAAAATGCAACAATCTGCGCGTGAACCGAACCTGCTGGAGAGGCGATATCGTCGCTGCACTAATCTTGTGTGTAGGCTCACAGCAGAATGTAAAATAGTCCGTTGTCTTTCTTGTATTATCCTCGGCCACCAGTCGAAAGGCAGATGTAACGGGCGTTTTTAAGGGTTCTGGGGAAGGATTATATTGATTTGATCTGTTAGCTCCGCTCCGTTCTCTAGCTTTTATATATTAAAATGTGGCTGAATTTAAACCAGCCAAGGACCTAGAATGGGAAAAAAGCTGTTCCGTTCTGAAGCGGAATTGTAATTCATTTTTTTCGATTTTTGAACGTGTGTACTCCGTACGTAGTACTTCGTATATATGCTCAAGATGCTCCTAGGGATAGAAGTCGAAGATTAAATACCTAGATAGTTAACTATTATCTATATAGGCAGTTGATCGTGCTGTGCAACGACGCTCTTTGAACCCCATTGTCACGCCTAGAAGGGTCAATTTGTGTTAAAAGAATCTTGCCGTTGTACCCCTCTGTCCATTCATCACTAGTGTGTGGAAATGAAAAGGCAATGACTACCTAGGTATATAACTCACACCAAAAAAATAGGGAAAAAACCCCGCCATAAATAGATACCCGAAAAGTGCAGACTGGAATACTACTGGAGACGGGGGAAAAGAAAGCCAAGCGAGCGGAGATATTAACCAGGCAGCTAAGACTATCATGGCCTCCAAGAGCTCTTCCATAACAATGGCTTCCTGACATCCCCTCGTCGTCTCCTAGCTAGATACATTGGAAACAAAAACCCGGACGCCTTTAGAGTCAAGTTTGGCACGGGGAACGAAGAAGTCATGTTTCAACTCAACATCACTAACGTCCGTCTCATAGAGCTTGAAGTCAAGCCGGTGGAACAATATACCCATGGCGATACAGCTCTGCTCAGACGAGACTAAAATGGTGACTTTCCCATATGCCGTTAGATATAAAAATATTCACAGGACCGGGCCGGATTGAGCTAAGGACGCAAACAAACCTACCTTATTCCGAGACACGATCTCGACCCCCGTCCAAAAGCGACTAGGTATCGCTCAAGCGGTGTTCCATCAGGCGCCAGCGGGCCATCTAGCCATCTCTCTGGAATAAAAGAGTGCGAGTTTGGAAAGGTGTTTTCGTCGTGGTGGAGGTCGACGATTGTCATTGCGACGGTTGTTCGCGCTGGAATCGCCCACTGCCCAGTGCAAGGGTTGATCTTGGGTCCGGCGATTACGAGCTGAGAGACCGTATGAGAGGCGAAGTGACTCCTGGATCCACCCTTTGAGATAGGATAATTTTTCCAGCTTTAAAAGTCTCGGGGAAGTCGAATGCCTGCACAAGCTCGTTGCGGAGTCTCTGGTATATACGAGGAGTGTTTGCGATGTGAAATGTCGCCAGACTGACTGAGGGCGTGCGCCGGGTGCTCGATACCACCTCCCAGAACACTTTGTGCTTCCCCAGCTAGACGATGTTATGACTTCTCCCGCGGCGGAAGGTCACTTTGCAGAATCTCTTGGAATATGGTGGGGTGGGGGGTGTCTTTTTTCAGTGACCGTCTCTCCTCGAACGATGCACCCAGTCAAGTCCTGTTGATTTTATTGATATGAACTTGAGGATTTATTACAAGGTTTATAGAGGTAAGGGAGCTTACCTTTTTCAGCTGTAGCAAGCTCGCTAGAGCAGGTTGCATACGTTCAACTAATCGATTAAGTAACGCGTTTACTAACAGTTTTTAATTAACGTCTGACGGCCAAATATAATGCATGTCTCCTGAATCGTCTGAACTTACTGGAAGGAACCAGGGAAACTGAGCAGTGACGTGGCCATACGCCCCCATGGACTGAAATGCCTCATGGAAGGAGCCAAAATTCGGAGAATCAAGCTGCTTATGGCGGAACCCAAACGCATATTGCATGACTACATCGCCGCTGAGGCATGGATAGGCGTCTGAAACTACCAATGGCCGACGGCTCCCTGCATACTGTGATATTCTCTCACACAGCCGCTCCGCATACTGGCAAATAACCGGTTCGAAATTCAAAACCATGCGTCTTGAGAATCTGTGGAAAGAAATGCGTCAGGGGATATTTTCTCTAGGCCTACGAATGGGAGAGTAAATGCTCTACCTACATTGGACTGAGCGCTCCCCGTCTTTCGCGATGAAGGCCATGCTGAGGAGTTATGAAGGTCACATCTTTCATACCGAACTTGTTAGCCCATCCGGGTTTATCGAGCCTCGGATTCTGCCCATAAATCTGCTCGAAAAATCGGCTGTCCTTGATATGGAGTTCATTAGGCGCAACTCGGACGATCAGTGTCTTCTGTGCATCGTGCGAAATCTTCATCACGGAACGCACACATACCATTTCTGTCGTGTATCTGCTCGATCTTACGGGAATACTGGCCCAGGAGGGCGATCTCATAGTATGCCTCATACCATCTGAAAAGCGCCGCGAGCTTGGGACCTAGAAATTTAAGAAGAGGACTGAGCTACAGTCTGTACACAGCAAGGCAGCCGAGGTAACAGAGCCATGCCGCAAACCCAGCTGCAAGAGTTTCAGGGGCCCTGGGGACGTTTACCTGGAATGATCCCTCCGCCATCGTGTACATCTTGATAACAACTCTAGTGAGTGGCAATCTCTAGAACCATCTTGAGGGGAAACGCTGCGGATGTCACTGGCTTTTTATTGCCCTTTTTCTATTTGTTAAGTTGGTGTACCGCGTGCGATCTTTTGACTACTCCAGCAAGCCTCCCCCTCAAGAAGCCATTCTGATATACCTTAGTTCACGTATTCCACCACTCAGGAACCACTTTCTACAATCATGGCTTTCCCCAGACAATTTGTGGAGTTCTTCAGCACTCATACATAAGCCAGGCATACACGCATTCAATTCTCATTGACAATACATAATCTGATTGATAATTTATAACCTGGTACCACTTATATATCGATTAAATGGGCTAGCTTCTAAAATATTAAGGCACCTCCGAGGGTTTGGCCAAGATCTGATGATACGACGTTCTGTGCACTACGGAGGAGTAGAAGCAACATTCTTCTTCTTCAGGATTAAACACCAGCTAGATCCTTAGGATGAATACTCCGTACTGAGTATAGAGAATACCTAGGTAACTTGAGAGAAGACAGACCACGTGGTGCTCTTGATAGCTATGTAACACAACCTTGGAATCGATCCTGTCTAGTCTAGGCTGATCCACTACCAAGTCCATTTCCCGATTCCATACATTCCTTATGCAAAAAAAGGCCCGCTATCAAAAGCTTTGACCTATCGGGCACAAAAACGACACTAAAAGTGCCACGTCTTGTCTTGCCAAGTTGCTAGGCTCAGCACAGCCTATATATTTTTTAGGCCTAAAATCACAATTGATGGTTAAAGAGTATATAGCCTATATAGTTAAATTTCGCAGCCGCACCGCCTAGAATTCCAACACTTCTAGGCCACTAGTCCTCTAAATTGACGCCTAATCAGCTAGGGCTCATTTGGAGTGATTTGGTATTATCTACGGACTAGCGCGAGTCGATACTTTTGTCCGTCTCCGTTGCGCATTAGATTCCTTCGTTTTCGGGGAAGAGCAATTAGCGCTTCCGTTGGGTGTCCATTCTGAATGGATCTCTCGGCGCCCAAATACCATTGCCGCCCCTCCTCCCCCGAACTGAGCTGTCCAGGAAAGCGATGTTTTATATTTCCACTGCAAACAACATCAAAGCTCCAAACCACACTCGATGCTAGCAAATCCAAACCACAACTCACACAGCGTCTCTATTCCCACATCATGAGTAACACAAACACGGAGGGTGCCGCCGCCCCCCAGTCCGAGCTCCCGATTATCGATGTGGACGATTCTGCAGATTCCACCTACGGGGACGAGTCTGATGCCTCCGCCTACAGCACCTCAGTCACCTCCTCAATTATAAACTACGAGTATGCCAACGGTCGCCGATACACTGGCTACAAGAAGGGGGAGTATCTTCTCCCCAACGATGAAACTGAACAAGACCGTCTTGACCTTCTTCATCATGTCTTTCTTCTACTACTTGACGGGAAACTCTTCCGCGCACCTATTGGGCAAAAACCACAGCGTGCCCTGGATCTTGGAACCGGCACGGGGCTCTGGGCTCTGGATTTCGGGGATGAATATCCGTCCGCCCACGCTATAGGAGTAGATATTAGCCCTATCCAGCCCACCTGGGTGGCGCCCAATGTTAAATTTTATGTTGATGACATAGAAACTGAATGGGGGTACAGCCGCGAGGATGCCTTTGATATCATCCACGCACGCCAGATTGGTGGAAGTGTTGGGGACTGGAGTAAATTGCTTTCGCAATGTTTGGAACACTTGAAACCAGGAGGCTGGCTTGAGATCCAGGAGCCAGAGGCGTGGATGTCGTCCGATGATGATACGATGATCAAGGCCACTGCATCCACTGAGTACCAGACCCTCTGCAACCAAGCGGCGAAGAAGTTTGGAAAAGAAATCAACCTGGCACATAAGTTTAAGCAAATGCTTATTGACGCGGGATTCGAGGATGTGCGTGAGGAAGTCTTCAAGGTATGATCCATTATTTCATGTTTTATTTCTCCATTTTTTTTGGTCCACCGCCCTTCCTTATGAAACCTATCACTCACATTATCTCCCTTGCGGATGTATAGGTTCCAATCGGCCCTTGGGCCAAAGATCCTAAACTCAAAGAAATTGGCCGCTATTTCCTTGAGCACGCGCTTCTGGGTGTTGAGGCGTATGCTTTCGGCTTTATTGGTAAAGTTCTTGGGTGGAGCGAGGCTGAGTGCCAGGTCCTCTCGGCCAAAGTCAAGGCAGAGTTTCGCGATCGGAAAAACCATATGTATATCAAGACCTATTTTGTCAGCGGGAAGAAGCCTAGCTAAGCGGACATTGCTAGAAAAGGTGTCTCATTTGCCCCTCATTCACATTCGCTTTTGGTTTTTATTTTCTGTTTTGTTTATTTTCTTTTCTTATCACGATGACGAAACCTCTCTTGAACATACCACACTTATTGATGCAAGCGGGCCATTTTAATTTTTTTCTTTGAACTCTTAAGTTTTTTTTTCAATTGGTTGAAGGTCACGAAGCATTCAGCACCTTCCTCTCTATTTCTCTTATATTTCTAACCCATGCATACATAACTAACTATTCATACATATATAAGTAGGTTTCTAGGCAGGACCTTTACCAAGCTACTCATCATTCATATATAAACTATTTCGCTCCTTTTAACTCATCACGCTCACGGCGTGACTGCACCTCCAGGCAGGACATTATATGTAAACTGGACACTCCGCCGCGTTGCAACCGATAGGCTCCCGCTCCCAAGTATATACAATATATCAGATGGACTGTACATGTACCACAAGAGAATACTAGCAGCAAGGCTGAACTAATTTCCATCGCCCACCCAACCCCTCAACCCCTTTCCACCATTCTCTCCCCACACCCCTCCCAACTCTCCTCATCATCCGCGACACTCCCAGCGCCCCCCATCTCCTCATCGACGCCCCTGGCGCCCCACACCACCGCCTCCATCTCCTCCTCTTCCACTACAGGAACCGCCCCCGCCGCAGCACGGCGCTTGGCCACCCCTGCCAACGCCGCCTTCCGCCCCTTAAAAGAAAGCTTGGCGCGACGAGGGGCATCTTCCTCGTTAGCGAGGAGGGCTAACTCCTTGCGCTGCTTGCGACAGCGAAGATCCAAACGCTCTCTAAACCAGATAAAACCCCGAAGAGCCAAAATGCGCTTGACGCGCTTGGTACGGCACACCTACCATCATTGTTAGCCGTGAAAAACGCTTGATGTTTCCAACATCAACTGACCAGACGGCAAGTCTTCTTGGCAGCGTGGCAAGAGCCGCAGCGCTTACGAGCGCGGGGAGGGAGGGCACAAAATGATGACATATCACCAAGATGGCGACGACAACGTTCGCAGGGCAGACGCCTAATCGAAAAAATAACCGTTAGCCATGCCTGGCACACAGAAAACACAGCATAGCACTGTTTTGCAGACGCGACAGGATCCTCCTGGCTGCTTCTCGCACACAAAACAATGCTTCTCACTACTTGCATGCAACCCCGCATGCAGGAAGAAATGAACTTACCCCAAATCTGGCACCGTGAAAGTGGCAGTAGCAGCACAAGCTGCCTTGGCAGCACGCGCCATAGTGGCAACGAGGAGGCAGGAGCGAGATATAAAACCGTTTTTTTGGCAAGAAGGAAGGCGCGATGCTGAGGAGAAGAGAAGAATGTAGGAAAGAGCAGACAGCACAGAGAAATTCTTTTGTGAGCTGCTGCCAACGCTCTCTAGCAAAACAGCAACCAACCTCGTCCGCGATGTCATAACACAATATGAACCCCTCGCGTCAACACAACACTTCACCACGCTTCTAACAGCTTCTACCACATTCAATGACCGCTCATTGCCACCCACTTCAATGTCGCTGATGCACAACGCTGCTATCCCCAACATTTCCACTCCTTACCTCTATATAATCTTTTTCATATATACATTCATGTACACTATGCACAACGCTATCATCATATCTCTTCACATTGTCTACTGCAGCTACGCCTCGCATCAGCCTTGATAATGTTGAGAATCAGAAGTCTCAAAAGTCAGAACTCAAGTGTTTCAATGATTATAAATGATGGAGCCGCCTCTACTACTGTCTATACATCTCAATCTATCATGTTGAAACTCACTGATTATCTCATTCTTACAGATTTTGATCAAATGCGATTAGTTGAAGGGCACACAAATCAGGACTGATGAATGTCTGATCTATATCACGCCTCAGAAGTGCTTTTACAGCTCTCTTGAGAGTTTCCGGTTGATATATAATTGATTGATGTTGTCATGGTGAGTTCAACTAATACCATTGCAAGCATATATAAAGTAGTTTGAAACGTCAACTTTATTAAACCTCTTGAATATAGACGCTCGAACTTTTAGAAGGCAAAAACCTTGTTGACCTGATAGATCATGTTCATGGTCAATACATACTTCTGTTGGCTTTGGCACAATACATAAGATATCTTGATCCTTCTACACTGGAAATCATCTGCCAGAGTTCACTCTTTTCAACCTACTTTGACTCAGGGGGTAAGCCTCACTGACTTCTCTATTTCAAACATCATTCCTCACCTTAAGTGACTACAGGGAATTGAATATCTGAGCCCTCAATGCCAAAAACCTCTTTAGAAGCGAGACTATCAGAAATGAAAATCACAGAGACAAAATTCAAGTGTTAACAGTGACCATTCTCACTATAACCCTTGAAATTAATCTCTAATAATTCCCCTAGCATGCCGGGGACTAACCGTAGACAGCACCCTGCTGATAGCAAAGCATTTTGCGAATATGAGAGTTCCTCTATGATAGCTAGCCAGTTTTAGCTTGATATGGGAAACCAGCTAGCTCTCTAAATTGACTATTGACAACTACACTACTCTTCAACAATATCAAGTGCAACATTGCTGCTTGATCAAGAGTGTCTCTAGAAATGAAATGAAACAGATGAGATTGTGTTCAGTTGAAGAATCAATGTGGTTGATAGTCTCTGCCAAGCATCTAACACCACTTGGAAGTAGCTAACTATGAACACCAGTCATTCAACACATACATTCAAACATGAATTGAAGATGCAGAGACTTTTCGAGAAAGATTCAATGACTTGAAAACTTGTTGATTTCATTCTTGATTCAGAACTCAGTGGACCGATGATGTGAATTTCTTATTTATTCTATAAACTGGGCCATAACAATTCCTTCACCTCTTTATTGAGTTGAGGAATCTTGCCAAGCATTTTCACTTGGCTAGAATGTCTACACCAGGCAAACCTACCTGAGTGCCTCACAGGTTACGTAGTCATCAGTGCCTCGCCCTCACCCCCTATGTGACTGATTAAACCAGCTTGCCTCATGCGCTACTCCGTGCCTAGGGCCAAAAGGGTATTCATGCAAAATCCTCAACCTCCTTCAAGTACTATTAGAGGTAATGGTCCGTCGAAATTCAGGTATCTTATCAGATCAACAAACCGTCGAGCATTCGTCGGCGGAAGCGCTTACTGGAGTTGCTAGACCCGCGCATACCCATGCTTCCCCCCAGCGACCGCAGACAGCGAGCGCTCTTTATCAGCCCATCTCCTGGCGATTAGACAGCCATTCGAATTATAGCCTTTGGAAGACGGCCCCCATGCATTTTGACTTGCGTTGGCGGCACCCAGTAGAAAAAAACACCACAATTGAAGAATGATCGCCCGCGCAAACTCCGAGGCCGGGTGCTTCTACTCCGTACAGAAATCCAAAAGTCGTCGAGATGTCCACTCCGCTGCCGGTGTAACCGGATCGTCTGAATCAGGTCTTGGGTGTAGTTTTTGCTTTTAACAAGACAGGGTTTTCCTTTTTGTAACTTCACCACTATCGAGCTGTTTTCGAGCAGCGACAGTCAAACCCGGCCAATAATGGAGGACCCCAACCCCCGCGACAACATCATGATAGTTCCCGATTCCAGAGCGGCCGAGCTGGAGTTGGGCAAGATGCCCACGCTGGATACTGCCAGCAGAAAAGCCGCAAAGGAGTCCGATCCGGACCGATTTCTTGTCGCGTTTGACCAAGAATACGATGCCGAGAACCCGCTGGACTGGCGTGACGGCCGGAAGTGGATGGTGACTGACGTTCTCTCCGCCACGGGCTTCAACCGCATCATGGTTTCGACCATTATGGCTCCCGCTCCACCATTGCCATCGAGTTAGGCATGACGCCGACGGAATCGGCCATGTCGCTATCGATTTACCTCTTGGCTAGCGCTTTTGGCCCACTAATCATGGGCCCGTTGTCCGAGATATATGGCAGACAAGCTATTTTGCATGTCAGTAACGTCTGGTTCCTCATTTGGAATATAGTTTGCGGCTTCGCTACTACGAAAGAGACATTGATTGCATCTCGTTTTTTGGCGGGCTTCGGAGCAAGCGGTATATATGCACTTGCAGGCGGCGTTATGGGTGATATTTGGAGACCTGAACAGCGAGGGCGTGGTTTGGCAATATATATCCTGATTCCGCTGCTGGGCGCAGCCGTCGGTGGGTTTAGTTTTCTGAGGTGAAATATTTTCCCCTGCTCTCCCACAGGAACAGAGACAGACTCTCTCTCTCTCTCTCTCTCTCTCTGATTCATTTTTAAAAGTGTACTGATGATTATTAGCTAACCACACTTTTACATAGGTCCCATTATTGGTGGCTTCATCGCCGAACGCTCAGACTGGCGCTGGATGTTCTGGGCCACTTCCGCATTTCAAGTTGTAATGACCATCGTGTCATTTTTCTGCTTCTACGAATCTTACGGCCACTAATACTCCGAAAGCGTGCCGAACGTATTCGCAAGGAGACTGGAAATAATAATTTCTACACGGAAGGCCAGAAGCTTGACGGAGGCAGGTCGGCCACTGCTGTATTTCTACGCGCCCTCACGCGACCACTCCGTTTGCTGATATATCACCCCATCATCCAAGTCTCGTCTTGGGGGCTTCAACTACGGCATTCTGTACATTACTCTCTCCACTCTCTCCAACCTTTGGATCTCGCACTATAATCAGTCCGTCGAAATTAGCGGGTTGCACTACATTGCCTGTTCGCTGGGCGAACTGGCCGGCTCGCAGGTTAGTGCCCGATTAATGGATTATTTCTATAAACGTCAGCAGGGTCGAGGATTTACGCCTGAATCCCGCATCCCGCTTATGATTCCGGGAATTATCACTGCTTGATCTGGTGCATTAATGTATGGGTGGACGGCCGAGTATCGATTGTATTGGCCGGTGGTTGACGTGGGAGTCTTCATCATGCTCTTCGGAATGCAATTGAGTGATATGTCAAGTAAGTTATTTATTTTTACTCGGGGTTAAGTTTTACAAATTCTAGCGTGCTGTTGGACCATAATGCATCGTTGCTAACCCCCCTGATTCTATATAGCATTGGCATATGTCATAGACGCCTACGGAGACCATACTAGTAGCGCCATGGCAGCACAACAGTTTGTCAAGAGCTTGACAGCTTTTCTGTTTCCCTTGTTTGCCCCGAGCATGTACCAAGCGCTGGGGTACGGGTGGGCCAACTCGGTGCTTGCCTTGGCCGGGGTTGTCCTCACTATTTCCCTCCCGCTATTTCTGTGGAAATACGGAGCACGGTTGAGGGCCAAGGCAATTTCGACCTATTGAGCAGGAGGGTGCCATTATCAACTCCCGTTGATAAAGGTTCACTTGGGCAGTTACTTTGAATACGTTGACAGATGGCATACGCAAAGGGCCAACTTCTTCAGCGCCTGTTCATCACAGTGAGTATGTAAAATGTTAGAGATGATTGTTGATATAGAAGAATATCAGTTATGCAGCTAAATGAGACTCGCAAATTCAAATTGATGAGTATATATTATTTAACCTTTCTATAACAATGCTGAGTAAGGCCCACTAGTGTCAAAGAAGATATATAAATATTATCAGTTGAAATTTGACTGGTAAATAAACAGTGACTGACCCTTGCTGCTTCGCCTTTTCTTGTTTTGCCCTAGCTAATCTAGACTAGGCTTTCATGGGATATCTGAATCTATTTGAAACTCCATGCCTGGTGAGTAGGTTGATACGCCCCAAACAGAACCCCCTGAGATCAACGCTCCGGCCTATCCCAACCCCCGTAAACGGCTTAAATCAAGTAGTAACTAAGCTACAGATCCTTCATCACCGCCAGTATAATATCATCATTTAACCCAGTCAATAGAGTAAATAAGTATGAATCAATATTAATATCAATACCACCACAAGCTCTAAATCCATACCCATCTCCTCCCCCCTTCTCAATCCTCAATCCTCAATCCATTAAACATCCGCAAGCCCATGTGATGATTCTTCTTCTCCTCCAGGGCTAAAAATACCAGAATCAAGCTCACCAAGCCAGCACAACAAATACAAATACATATACAAACACAAACCTGATATAAACCAGTCTCCCTCCACAAATCGTCACCCCTGCCCCCCTCCCCTCCTCTCCCCTTCTCAGCTGCAAAAAACCACATATCTCAAACGCATCGCCCATTCTCATTCGTCCGACTCCCAGAAATCCCATCCCAGGACAAAACTACGCACTTAAACTTAAACTTGTATTTTTTTAAACTAGCTGCCGTCTCGTTCTTCTCCTGTCGTTAGTTGTTCCGGTTGGCTTAGCTAGTATGTATATCATCTCACCCCCCTCCCATCAGATAACAAGCAAACTTCCCCCAGCACTCCGGGGTCTCTATTATTGTTATTATTGTTATTTTTGTCTTGAGTATGAGGCATCCAACTCCATAACAAAGAAACTAAACTAGCTCAGTATGCCATACTATTATTATTATTATTATTATTATTATTAGAAATACAAATACCATGCATTAAGAGAGGAAGCTGTCAGGTGTACTCTGTATGCTCTACGTAACTACCCATGTTAGAGAGAAAATGGCGCCGATGAAAAACTAGCGCCACAGCGGAAACTCTCTCTTGTTATTAACTAAGAGCTCGTATATACGGAGTATATATTTCTTTTCTTAGAAAATCCGCAGATTTTCAGGACGCAGTCTGGGTAAACTTTTCTCTCTTTCTCACATGGTTGGCTGGTATACCCCCTGTTGCCAGTTGGGAGGGGGAAGGGGGAGGGAGAGGAGGGGGGGAGAGAGAGAAGAACCTTGAAAAGCATCCTGATTCGATTGTCGCATGTGGCCCTTTTTGCTTTTTTTTCTTCCTTCTAGTCTGAATCTGGACTAGGGGGCTGAATTTTCTGATCCATGCGCTGTGTCGGGAGCAAATCAGCTTTCGTGCGCAAAGGGGGGGGGGGGGGAGAAATCGGATTCTGGCGATTGATATATATCGACGGATGTTAATGTATGTAAATGTAATTGAATCAGGGCGAGAAGAAAGGAAGAAATATCCATGGAATAGAGGGCTGAGGGCTGAGTGATGATGATGATGATGATGATGATGATGATGATGATGATGATGATGGTGATGATGATGAATAGATGTATTACCTATTATCATCTATTCATCGAAACAAGAGAATCCAGGGTATATTTCATGGGTGGAAGAAGACTTTTCATCTAGAATTGCAATTGCGACGGGGTTGGGCGCCTGCGAGTCCCACACACCACACACCAGACACACACATTTGAAAAAGAAGAGATGGAATGGATGCGATGACGAGCAAGACTGTGTTTGTTTGATTGTCTGTCTGTCTGTCTTTCTGTCTGTCTGTCTCCAAGGGACGGGACCAGGAATGAATAATGAATCAGTTATAACATATCATATACAGTGCTACGACAGAAGTTTGAAACTATTGAGACTTCTAATCAAAATACGCTAGCTCAAAAGTAGTTTAACCCATGATAGTTAGTAGTAGTTATAGTGTCACATGATATATAAAATCCACTCATTTACCCCTATTCTCCCCCACCCCCTCGGGATGTAATTAATTAATTAGGGCTAGTTACAGCAATAAACAGTGCAAACACTAAACTACCTTTGGACTAGTGTATTTTGATTAGAAGTCTCAATAGTTTCAAACTTCTGTCGTAGCACTGTATCATATATCATATCATTATCAGATCAGCTGGCGCATGGCTGGCTGGGTTTATCGATAAGAAGACGTTTCGTCTTCCCCCT
>PDND01000470.1:0-10294 GCA_002572855.1 [Emmonsia] crescens
CACATGTATATATCTCTGATTATAATATATAAATTATATAAAAGATACATGTGAATAGTAGTTTTAGTACTGTTATAGCTTGAGAAATAAATGTATTCTTATACAAGTATGATGCAGACTTGATGCAAGCTCATGCATCTTTGACACTCATGTATTATTACTAAATACTGTATTCAAGTGCATAAAAACAAATTTGCCGATGTAAGTGATTGATAGTCTATATAGTAGTAGAAAGAAATCAGTCAGTTCAGTATCTATATAGAAGAGTAGAATGAAGAACTGCATTTATTAATAAAACAAAGATATTATAAATATAGAAGTAGCTCATTATTATAAAATGCACTGAAAGCAGATGATGCATATTATTGACAGAATATTAATATGATTTATTATAATTACAGTGACAGCATTTAATATATACATTTAAAAAGCAGGCTCATGCATGCAGACTAAATCAACTGCAGTTAGATTTTAAATATAATAATAGAGAAGAGGCTCATTATCAGAATAATCACTGTGTGTAGTTATAATAATAGTTTAGTATTCAATAGTTCAGCTTTTAGTTGTCATTGAGTATTTCTGAATCTGAAGATGAATATAATTGCTTTGAAAATATTTTTAATAAGAGAATATATCTGAAATTATAGTATCTCAGATCAGATCAAAGTATATTTTTTCTCTTTATTATAACTGATAAATAGAAATACATAGAAAAATTAGAGAAGCTTCTGAAAAGAGTTCTGAATACTTTAGAAGAAAGTCAAGAAAATTGCTCTTATATATAATATATGAAAGTCTGAATGATGAAGCAGGCAGTTATCAGTGAATAGAAGAAGATTAAGAGAATTACTCAGATATATAATATATAAATATACAGTTATCAGAAAATTGATGAGATTACTCTGAGATATAATATATAAGAGTTCAGATGTTGAAGTATACAGCTGTCACTGAATAAAATATATATACAGTCATAATTTAACTTAAGTTAAATTGTCAAATTCAGAAATATGTATACAATCACATAATCATTTAAAATAGTAAAAAAGAAGTTGATATAAATATCTATACTTATATAATATATAATTGATAGATCTGGCACAGCTCAAGATGAAAAAGATGTATATAATATATATACAAACATCATATTAGTATATATAATATGAATGTATAAATATAGTGTTCAATCTCATGCTTGTTAAATACATGATATCAAATCTTTATAATAGTTATTAGTTGAGTGAATGATAGCAAGTTCATGATCTTATTATATATAGTCAAAGTTGAAAGACTAACTATATAAATATATATATATATTAGTAAGAAGACTCATGTCTGATATCTATATATTGATATAATAAATGTCTGAAATCTGTAGACAATAACTATATATTATATAGAGATAAAACATCTGACAGCAGATATTAAATTAAACTTAAGTTTAATTTGATATTTTTAGCTGTGTGTATAATAATGTTAAACAGCTATTTTCTTTCTTATAATATCAACAGTTTCTATCACTAAGAATTCACAGTTTCTATCACTAAAAATTTACAGTTTCTATTATTAAGAATTCACAGTAAAACTCATCAATGAAGTTATATAAATATATATCTCTTTTTATTTTTTGAAGAGTAAGTTTATCTTCATTATATCTTTGATCTCATCTGTCACTCTCTCTCTTTTTTAAATTAAATAAAGTTAGATTTCACTACATTTCAAATTCTGAATAAATCAAAATTTAATCTAAGTTGAAATGACTGATTCAGATCAAGAACTCTCTTCATCAGAAGTTTTAAAAAATAAAGAGAAAAATGATTAGAAGTTCTCTGAGCATACTGTTACAGATCAGTTATAATTAATAAATAATGAGATTTAGTGAATTCTTGAGCTTGTATATCTTGAAATCATCATGATAAATATCAGATATATGAAGATTAACTGAAATAATAATTATACTTTGAATCATGAATACATGCACAGTCTGATGAAATTCTTTCAGAATGATATATATAATTAGAAGCTGAACAATTGACTAAAATACTCAATTGAATTAAAGATCTTTATAAAAGTAATGCAGTCATATTTGAAAAAGATCAAATATTAAAGTGAATAGTAGATTAGAGAGTTTATAAACAGAATGATATATAATATAATTCAAGTTAATTGACTCAAGAATATATTACAGTTTATACTTAATACAGATTAATATTAAAAGACAGCACTTCTATCTCTTCTAAGTGAATCTTAAAAGAAGACTGAGTTATAAAAGAAGAAAGAGAAGCTATATCAAGATATTACAGTAAATATCAGTTAAATTAAATTCAATTTAAGTTTAATTTCATTTTCTAACAATTATTAGAATCATTTTTAAGAAGCTGATATTTATAATTTCACAATACTTAATAAGAATAGAGATGTCAGAGATGCTCTTCACACTAATAATATAAATGTTTACATACTCAATGTAGATAATGTTAATTTCTATAATATCATTTATACTTTCAATTTTAAAAGTGAACTTGATCAGATGAAACTTCTGAAAAAGAATAATATTTTAAAAAGCTGAATACAGCAGATCTTTGAGCTTTTATTAAAATATATACACTGATAAACAGCATGTCTCAAAAATAGCATAATTCATAATATCTTTTTTAAAATTATTCATACTTTTTATGACTGAGTCTTCTTTTCAGTTACAGTTGAAGAGTGTATTATAATCTTTTATCTTGATAATGTAAGTAAAATATTCAAACTTCTGTAATAAGTAATAATATAAATTTAATTTAAGTTAGATTTAACTTGATGTGATCAATAACTATATAAGAGATATTATAAATATCTTTGACTCTTCAGTAGAAAAATTAAATAAGATCAATATTGAAAAGCTTATTATAATAAAGTTATCTACTAAAGAGAATAAAATATACTCTCTGTTTTTTTTCATGATCAATGATCTGATAAATAAGATTCTACAAGAGTTATTAACTATGAATAAAAAGTATTTTCAAAATAATATACTGTCAGCATTGAATTCTTCAATTATATTTAATCAGACTGAATATTTGAAATATCACTCAGAATTTTTAACTGAATTAAGTTTTAAAAAGTATATCAAGGCTTTTCAGAAATGTTTTAATATTAAGTATAATATTCATTATTAATCAATAATTACTAATATATAAAAACAAATTTCAGATCTCTTACAGTGTGTCTTAATTTATATCATAATATGATATATCAGTTACTGAATATATCTTAAAACAGTAGATAAATAACTTCACAATTTTGAATAAACAGTAATCATCAAGACAGAACTCATTAACTACTTTAATAAAATATATGAGAATCAGTTTTAATAAACTAAAAAATTTCTATAAAAACTCTGATATGCTGTTAAAACTCACAGTAAGAGTTTTTTAAATTCTACTTTCAAGAATTATATAAGTAAAATTCAACTTAAATTGAATTTAAAGTTAAGACTAACTTTGATCTTTACAGTTGAGAAGTCTGACTAAATCAATCATGACTTCAGAAGCTCATTTAAATATAGTAGAGACAGAGATTTATATTGATCATTTTTCTCTTCATCACTGAGCTGAGATACTGAAGATTTACACTCATTATATTTTATTACTGTTTAAAGAGATTATGAAAGAGTATAATAAAGTAGATGTCTGAGTATGTTCATCTATATTTCTCTTAATTATTGATTATTTATCACTGATATATTAAAATATAGAAAAAAAAAATTGATGACTGAACAGAGTGAGATATCAATATTATAAATTATTAATTCAGTAATAATAATGAGTGAAAGACTTTTTCTCAGATTTATATACAGACTCACAAGAATGAGTTGAAACTTATTGAGAAGCTTCAAGAAGTAAAATTAATATATCACTGATTAAAACAGCTTTTAATAAATATCTTGACTCATAAATATAGTGTCTATTCTGTAAAATGATTTCAACTTCATTAACAGTTATAAAATGAGATGAGTCAAATTCAACTCAAGTTGAATTTGTTTCATATACTAATTAATCAATAGACAGAGTATTATGACTATATTAAAGCAATGCAGAAGTACACTGTAATTTTTACTATAAATAATTAAAGTGTGAAATTTAATAATTTTACAGAAGATCTATTAATCTTTAATAATATATAATTATCTACTGACTCATCTATTAAACACTCTTCTCTAAAAATTGTAATTTATAAAGTGATATCATTCATTATTCATCAGAAGATGACTCAGAAGACCTTGAAAAAACTCAAGCTATTTATTAATATAATAAATAAAAAGAGAAAAAAACATGTTCATGATGTGACAGATGTGAAGCAGAAGCTTAACTTTTATAAAAAGTATAAAAGCACTTCTACAGCACACATTGATCAGAATCTAAAGATTAAATCTTTAAAGAATAAAGAAAATCAGCTTCAGAATGATTTATCAAGTGTAAATAATGTATTTATATTTTAAACTTTAATAGATAATGAATAGAAAGTGATATCTATTATTTCTTCTTTAAAGTCAGTTAAAAAGAGATCAGTATCTTCTTCTCACAAAAAATAGTCAGCTCAGAGATTTAAAAAGAATTCAATTTAAATTGAATTTATATTAAGTTCTCATTTTAATTTGTTATATTACTGCTAAAGTAATTATTTTTCTTTTTTTATCTTACTTTTGTTTCTTTGTGATATGACTGAGATTTTAAATTAGATGATATTGTATAGAATTTAATATAGATTAGAAATATGTTTGCTTAATGAGTACAGACTTTAAAGTATAAATGAATAAAAGTAATTATTGAATGAAGAATAATGACATCATTTCTAGATTTCTGTAACTAGAATTAACTAGATAGAATAAAGTAATTAACTGAGTTTATTTTTATAATAATAATCTTCTGTTTTTGATCATTCATTATAATACAGTGATTATTATTATTCATTATATTTATAGAGAGAGTAGAGTAGAGATATTAAATTAAACTTAAGTTTGATTTAATTAAATGTGTTTCTTTGTATTTTATACTTCTTCAGTCTCTTTATTTTCTCTTTCTTTCTCATCTCTTTATTATTGTATTTTATACTCTCTCTCATTTTCTCTCTCAGAACTCAAAAATATAAGAAACTGAATTTTCTCTCTAATAAATATAGTTTATCTTTCAGAGATAAAATTATTTCAGAACTTTATATATTTAGCTTTTATATTTTAATCTCTTTTCAGTTCAGTATACTTATTTATTTTATTATTCATTTAATATATCTTCTCTCTTCTTTTATTCTTCTTTAAATGCATCAAGCATCTCTAATTTAACTAGTTCAAATTCAATCAGTTCATTCTCTTCATTATCTGATAATTATTATCATATCAATATTAATAGATTCTTCTCTATTAAGTTCATCTCTGCAGAATCAAGTTTCATCAGTATTAACACTATATTTAATTAATTAAGTTTAACTTCTGTCAAGAAAGTCTCTCAAGATCTAATCATTACTTATAATACTAATTAAATTAAATAGTGCATTATTCTGATCATTCAGAATATGCTTGACTTTCTAATATAATGAAAATTAATAAAGTTTATTAAAAAGAATCTCAAGATCACTGATCAGTATATTGAATGGAAATTAAATTATTAAACTAGTACTGTTTAAGATGAATTCACAGAGACAGTCTCTTACTCTAAAGAAGTTTTCAAAATACAGTGTATATTTTATCATCAACTAATAACACATTCATCATCTAAGAATCATGAAATCAAAATTATAAATCATTATTTGAAAAAATATCAGACAAAGAAAGCTCTCTCTTAAAAGATTAGTTATTAATAAAAGATTAAAGATCTTTTTACTAGACAGAATATAAGTTTCTTTCAATTATTAAATTCAACTCAAGTTAAATACTGATATTCAATCAGAAATCATAATTCATTTCAAAGTTTATTAAAGACATTTTTTTTAATCAGCTTATAAAAACTATCATTATCACTTATTCTTCTTTCAATATTATTCATCATTCAGAATTTAAATAACTTTTTTAAATAACTATTAAGAGTCTCTTTCTTCAGATTCTTATATATTAAAAAATTATCACTTATTTAGCACAATTATCTGAGCAGATAATTTATAATCTTCTTATAAAACTCTTTTCAAATATTAAAATCTCTCTGAGTGTTAACTGCTGAATATTATCATTTAAAAACTTCTTTTTTCTAGATTTTATTAATCATTTTATATCTGATAATTGAAAGATAATAGATATTCTGCTGAGATTTAATCATGTTCAGAATACATATACTAAATCTGAGCTTATCACTATTATTCTTAAATTAATTAATAGCTATGAACTATAAAAACATGTTTTGATCAACACTACAGACAATGTAAATAATAATAAAACTCTCACTCACACTCTGTTTCAGATCATGCAATCTGTTCAGATAATTTTCTTATTTACTGATTCTGAACTAGCTAAACTAGAGATAAATTAATATATTTTTTATTTTACTCATGTATTTCAGCTGACTCTCAGTGTAATCTTTTAATAAATTTATAATTTTAATACTCAGCTAATAGATGATGATCTGAAGAACTTGAACTAAGATATTAAAATTACTGTACAGAAGATATATGTTTATTTCATTTTTAACTATTTAATTATCTCTAATTCTTTTATTTATATATAGACTCATGTCTTTGTCTGATTTGTTCATTATTCTCTGCAATAAAATGTCTTTTTCAAAAAGTGTTAGACTGATTATTAAATTAATTCTTCTCTCAATCTGTAGATTGACTATATCACTCATTGAAACTTTATCTATCTTCTTTTTAAACAGATGTTAAGACTTCAGAAAATTATTGATTTCTTTAATTAAATATATAAGTTTACTGATAAATGTCATGTCTTCTCATCACTGAAGTGAAAGCAGATATAATATCTTATAAATATCTGTTCTATTTTTCATATATTTATCAATGATCTTTCACAAGAGACTGAGCTCTCTCTTCTCTATATCTTTGAAATGTATAACTGTCTTTTTAATCTTCTTACATCAATTATCAATATTCTTGAATATAAGAATGAATAATAACATCAGTCTCTTCAAGATACTATTCAGAATGCTATTGATAAGCTATAATAATATTACTTAAGAACTGATCAAAAGCATGAGTATCTTTATACTATAGTCACTTATCTTTATTCAAGTCTAAAGTCATTGAAGTTTCAAACTCATTCATGAATTGAGAATAATGTAGACTGATATTAGAAATATTTTAATATTTTTATCAAGCTTTATCATCTGTATAATAATTCAATATCTTTCTTAGATTTTATTCATTTTAACTCATTAAATGCAAAGAAGCATGACTGCTCAACACTTGAGATAATTTTTAATAGTGTGAATACATGATATAAACAGAAGTGTTGAATCATCACTGAACAGAGTCAGATTATAAAATTTATTTTTTCTAAGATTAAGCAGTATATAAATAAAGATCTGTTTATTTTCTCATAATACTTTCTTTTAAATCTAACTTAAGTTTAATTTTTAAAAGAAGTTATTATCAATATATCTATATTGAACTATTAAAAGTAATGAGAGATTCAATTCTCAATTCTTATTTATATAACTCAAGATATTTTTGCTGTTCAGAGTAATTCAGTTAAATTTAAATAATTCTTTTCTATTACTCATCAGATCTGTTCTTATCTTCATAATTAACTTAGTTCAATAATAATTTATATAATTATGCTGCAGTACATGAGTAATCAATACTTAATATAAAAGAAGTTTAAGTCTGTATAAAATGATTCTTTGATTAATACAAGTACTAATATTGATAATGATGAGTATCTGACTAATAACTATATATCTGATTTTAAAAATATGAATACAGATAATGATAATCAGAGTCAAAGTGATTTTAATAATAATTTAATTAATGATACTTCTGTGTCTTACTCAGCTCAGACTCAATATTAACTATTTTATTATTTAATAACTGTCTTCACTGTATCATCTTTATAAGTTATTATTATTAATAAATATTCTCTTCTCACTTCAACTCAACATTCTTCTATCACTTCATTTCAATGTTTTTCAGTCATTTTATCTCAATATTCTACTGTTATCTCATCTCAATCTCTCTTTATTATATCATCTCATTCTCAAAATAATTGAAATATTTTATCAACTTCTTCTTAATTTAATTCTCAATCTGTTTAATAATTTAACTGAACTTTTAAATAAATTAATCTTTCAGATTATATTTCTCACTGATGTTTCTTTCTTTCATTATATAATATTACTTTTACTTCTTTCATGTATTAGTAGAATTCATTTTATAATTTTGTAATAGTTTCTTTTCTTTTAGATATTCTTTTTATTTTCAGAGATTCTTTAATTATTTAGTTCTATAGATAGATAATCAACTCTTTTCTCACTGAAAACTCTATATTATCTGACAAAGATAGTCTTATTTATATATAATATTACTAAATAATCAAATCTAACTTGAGTTGAATTTTATAAAACATGTTATTATAATATTTTATATCATATCTGAAATATGAAATATACTTTCTTAACAGCTAAATATAGTTAGATCAACTATTTTATTCAATCTGACAGGTTTGAAAAACCTGTCACAGATCAGATTAAAGAAATCTGATAATAATAAAAATATTCTCTGAAATTAGAAATCTGAAAAATCAGGTTTTTTTATGAGTCAGATCTGAAACCCGGCGGGTTTCACAGGTCAGATTCACAACACTAGACAGTTATAACTACTGTTTTAACACTTTATTAAAAATTTATAATATCTTTCACATGAGCTTGCTCTGCTACACTATCACTGATTCATTTTCTTCTTAACTGACTTCTGACTAATAACTGTCAGAAATTATAGAAGAAAATAATAAACTTAAATAAAAAATTAAAGATATTTTTAATAAAAGATCTCACAGTTATAGCTGATAATATTTTATAAAATGAGTTAATTATAACTGTCTGATCTGAATCTCAGACTCTATACTATTTAAAATAGCAGCTCTTGACTAATGAGAAATACACATTTATAACTCTATCACTTAACTCTCATTTTCAGAAGAAAGAGACTAATATAGCAGACTATATCTGATTAATAGATCATTTCACTATACTTCACTGAAAGTGTATATTTCATGAATTTTCACTTCTGAAAACTTTAATTCTTGACTGAAACTCTTATCAGAGTCTCTATTCTTTTATTTTAGAATTTATTCAAAGCTTTATCTTACATATATATAAATATCTGCTTCTACTGAAATTCTTGCATCTTTTCTTTTTCTTCTCTAATGTTTTCTATTTTGTTATATAAGCTCTATATCTAATACTGATCTTTTCAGCGTAGGCCTGTTACAATATTCAAGAAAAAGATCAAGATTTCAATTTAATATAAGAAATAACTATATATTTAATTCTGATATTCTAGCTGAAGACATTATAGATATAAAAAATTAATTTAAAAGTGTTCAATTAATAAATATCTATAATGAAAAATCACTGAAAATAAATGATAATTCATGAATAGTTGATAGAGAATTGCTGAATTTAATTTCAGAAAATAATGCTATTATATATAATGATTTCAATACACATCATATATTATAAAATTCAGAATGTGACTATTTAATCAGATTAGAAAAATTAGTAGAATAAGTTTTATAATATAAGCTAGAAATTATAAATGAAACTGATAGACAGATCTTCTTCAGAAATAATTTAATAAAAAAATCAATTATAGATTTGATCTTTCTATCAAAGAATCTGATTGAAAATAAAGTTTATAACTGATTTATTAATTCAGAGAAAACTTCAGAATCTACTTATAAAGTTATTCAATTTAATATTGAAATTGATAAAAAGAAAATATATGAAAATTCTCTATTATCTAATCAATATAACTGTAGCAGGCTATATCTGATTAATAGATCATTTCACTACACTTCACTGAAAGTGTATACTTCATGAATTTCACTTCTGAAAGCTCTGATTCTTAGCTAAAATCTCTGTTAAAGCTTTTATTCTTCTACTCTAAAACTCACTCAGAGCTTTATTTTATATGTGTATAAATATCTACTTCTATCAAGATTCTTGTATCTTTTCTTTTTCTTCTCTAATATTTTCTATTTTATTATATAAGCTCTATATCTAATACTGATCTTTTCAGTGTAGATCTAATACACTTAAAAAATGTTTATTATCTTCTTATTAAAAATGATTAATCATTAAAAAAAAAA
>PDND01000471.1:0-10287 GCA_002572855.1 [Emmonsia] crescens
ATTTTTCACAATTTCATTCAGTGTTCTATCATCTTCTTCTATAAAACCTGACATTTTTCATACTCTTGTGAGAATTATTCTTGATAGTGTCTGTCACTGCTGCTCACAATTTTCATCTCACATTGATATCAGACAGCTGAACATCTCTAATAAATTAAAAGTTAGTAAGAAAGAGAAAGTATCTACTATCAAGATATCACTTATCAGTTAATCATCTATCATCAAATCACAGTTTCTTTTCATTCTTATAGCTCATTGTTTTTATCATGTCATTAATAGTATAGTAAATCATTGTTGCTGCTATTAGAATAGAGCAGATCAGTATCTCTGAATTCTTTGAATCTTCAAAATATTTTTTCATAAGTGAATGATATGTGAGGCTGTGCTGTTCTGCATCATAGTATATTTTGACTATTATCTGAATAAGAACTGATGTAAGTTATTGAGAGTTATAAATCATCTTCTATTGATTTGTTCTGATTAGTTTTTCAATTATCAGTATTAAAAATAGATTATACAGATATTAAAATTATAACTTACTTTATTCTCATTTACATCTTTTGTCTTCAACAGATAAGTATGATCTTGCACAAGATTCATGTCAATTATATCTTACTTATTTAAAGCATTCATATACTTGTCAGAAAAGAGACTCTTTATATATATTTTAATTATCTGAATCTGATAATGCTGGCATTCTGTAACATACTTCATTATCTGTGCATATTTAAAAGTAATAGTTAGCAGAGTCAAATTCTTACACAACATTATAATAGCAATGTAATATTTAGAAGACAAATTATTTAAGTCTCATGTGTACTTGACTATTCTGTTGACTTGTTCTGATCACTTATTATATCACTCAGATTTTGAAACTTCTTTATTAACTTTTTCTGATAACTTTTTCACATAGATCTGATCAAATCTGAGAGCTGACTCTGTTTCTTCTTTAGTTAGAGTGTTCATTGAGAGACTGAAATATTATAATCAGAATAAAGTCTTACTATATATAGCATCTTTATATCAAGAAGTAGTACAGTGTTTCTTAATCTTATCTTGTTCTTGTCAGACCTTCTTTCAGAATCAGCTCATGTAAGAGATTCATCATTTAAATCTGTATTATCATCAATGAGCAATGATTCAGACAGATATGAACTGTAATAAGAGTTATTGAAAAATATATCTGATTCACTGAAACTTATGAGATTTTCAGAGAATGATGTTAGTGATGAATTAATTATTAGATGAGGTTTTTTTTTACTTCAAAGTTGCTCTGAAGTCTAGTGTATATAGTATATTAGTTCAGATACAAAATAATATTCTCTCAAACTATTAGATTATTACTATCTCATGTACAGTGACTCTGTCAGAGTCATATTAAACTCATCAATTAATTGCTTCAAGAGTTGTAGAAAGCAGAGATTCATCATTTTTATTATTAATATTCTTTTTCAAATTCATCATCTCATTCTGAGAGTTATGCTTTATAATCATCTCATTTATGTGAAATGAAGTAGATTATTATTGAGAGTTAGTTATTTCATTACTGCTCAGCTCATTGAGTCTACACTTTCTGATAACAGCATTATATTCTAATCTAGAGTCACTCTTCATTGCAATAGTTATATTAGTATTATTTATATAAGATTGTTACTCATCACAGAATTGTTTCTAACTTATCAATTCTTCATTTTTCTGTGTCTGACTTTGACTCACTGCATCTGTCTGCATTTGACTATTACTTAACTCTGTCATTGACATTGAAAAGATTTCTTCAAGTTCATCTATTTAGTCAGTCAGTTAATAAGAAAAGAAAGAGAATATAAATTCTTCACAACTGTGATAAATTCAATCTGAATAATAGAAGTTGAAAGATAATAGTTTCAGACAAGTAAATAGAAAATAATTTATGAAAGTAACAGAAAATAATTCATGAAAGCAACAGAAGAGAGAGAAGAATTTAAGAACTTAATGAAAAAAATGAAGTAAGATAAAATAGAGAGTACAGACTAACAGAAATAGATATGATCAGCAAGTTCTTATATAAATTAACATTTTCAAGATTAAAAACAATATAATAAAGCTAAAATAGCACATTCTTGATTCAGTGACATTCAGTCCTCATGATAAAAACTGATATTCAATGTGAAGAATTATCTTCAAGTTCTTCTATTTTGTAATTTCAGTTGATGAAGAAGAGTGTATAATTTTAATCTGAAAATTCTTCTCTTTATAATACAGTTATAGCATCTTCTTCAGACTTCAATTATTAAATATCTCATATTCTTTGTCTTGTAGCTCACATTTCAATTTGTCTTTTATACTTTCAAAATCAGCACTCTGTTTCAAAATCTTTTCAAGTGCAGAGTATATAATATAATTTGATGTAATATAATTATCTCTTTCATAGTCAATGATATCTATTGTATTCAGTATATATCAACAGTTTTCCTCTTTTATTCAGCAGTCATTTATAAAAATAACTGTAAATTGATTATTAATCAAGATCACATCTTCAGTGCTTTGAATATCTTGTTTATCAATAGTATCACTGTCATTGATGATGAGTTTAAACTGCAGAGTTGACTTCTCAGTGTTCAGTATTAATAGTGTAATCTTTAACTGTCATTTCTTATTATTCACTCATCACTGAAAATTGTAGACATATTTCTGAGTCAGTGTCTTGAGACATTCATCTGATAGCTCAGATGTCAGTTTATTAAACATCTCAGAATACTGTCTCTTAATTACATTTGCTGTCTTATATAGTAGACTCTTGCTTATTCTCTGACTCAGCTGTATATTCATCAGTTATTAATAAATCATCTTCTTCTCTAGTAATCAGTATATCTGATTGTAGATATTTTCATTCATAAAGAGTATATTCTGAAGAACAGTAACAGACATTGTTTTTGAAACAAGATATAATATACTGAGTAAACAAGTTATCTGTTGATTTATATTTATAGTACTATCAGTTAGTCATTATCAAGAATCTTAGTACTTATATTATTCAACATATCATATTTTTCAGCAGTTAGATACTTCAATTTAAAATTTAAGTTATTAAAGATACAGTAAAAACTGCAAGTTTAATTTAAGTTCTATTAGATTAGAGATAACATTTCTGCTCAGATGCTGACTGACTGATAATATTATATAATCATCAATTATTCATTTCTGTCAATGCTGAACTCATCAATATCAAGCATCTCATCAATATTAACTAACTCATCAATACTAAGTGCTCTGTCAACATCAAGCACTCTATCAACATCAACTAATTCATCAATATTAAACACTTCATCAATATCAAGTACTTCATCAATATCAATTATATCATCAATATTAACTAACTCATCAATATCAAATATCTCATCAACATTAACTAACTTATCAATGCTATCAATGTTAACTAACTCATCAATATCAAGTGCTCTGTTAACATCAATCACTCTGTCAATATCAACTAACTCAAGCACTCTGTCAACATCAACTAATTCATCAATACTAAGTATCTCATTAATGTCAAGTATCTCATCAACATCAATCTGATCAATATTAATTAAATTCATGAATGTTCTTAGCTAGCAGTATTTTTATATAATAATATTGATATTCAGCAGATCAACATCTTCTCAATGAAGATTAAACAAGTAAAATATATATTATAAATATAGATAATAAGTAATTCTTATATCTTTAAATACACACTGTTTATTTTATAAATTTTAAAGTAAGTTCAGTTGCATCTTAAAACATCTGCTACTCTGCTGCAGTTTGTTTTTCATTACTATACATACTAGTATGTATATATACTAGAGCTATATATGTCGGACCCTCTGGTCACGTGACCTAGTTTTCCACTATATAGCTGTCTCGCTAGCTAGCTCTCTTTATTCAATCAAGCTTGCCACCTTCTGTCAGATTATGAGACCTGTTTTACACTGATTTATAATCAATTTGAGTGATTTCTTATTAAAAAGATAGATATCTTGCTTCATTCAATACAGAATTGTCTTATTTATTAAAAAGAGTCACTATTTTGATATTATTTTGAAATTTTCAGTATTATTTGAATTTTTTGCCTCTGCTTGCTTAGCTTGATGGCTTTTTTAATGCATGAAAAATCTGCATCTAATTGATGAAATACACTAGAGAAATCTGATTTGACAAGAAATCTACTGAATTAAACTCTATTTTGAAGAGAAAAGCAATATATCACTTTAATTAATAAAAATGAAGAGATGATGAATTCATCTGATACTTATTGTATAATAAGATCATGTTCTCAATGTGTGAGCTCTTCTGACTCAGTGAAGCTGTTGTCTTACTCATCTTCTTCTTCATTTAATTTTGATGTACACTCTAGATCTTCTATATCTACAGTCTGAGAACATCTCTCTGAAGTATTTGAAAGCTCTGTTAATGATTCTATTGATTGTCTGAACATGCTGAAGTGAGACTGTGACAGTCTCACTACAGCTCTCTTCACTGTTAAATCTGTTGAGAGAAAACAGTGAGCTTCACTCTCTGATAAGTCAGAGATGAATTCAGATATCATTGAAGATGAATATGACATTGCTCACTGTCTAGCTGATTGAGACTCATAGAAGTTGAAGTTTACAATACAAAGAGAATGTTGTAAGATCTTAGAGCTGCAGCTTGAACTTGCACAACTGCAGGTCTTCAATCTGAATATACTTTCTCTTCAACTCTCTCTGTCAGTGTCTTGAGATGCTGCATGAAACTCTGATATAGAAGATATTCTTAATTATACTCTATACAACTCTGATAGCTGTGCTGAGAAGGCAATTGCTCAGTTCAGACAAGATATCAAGAATATTAACAAGTCAAATGCTCTCACTGACACTGTCAACTATGTTACATGAAGAGCTGCTATGAAGACAAAGATAATCAATACTCAGTGCTGAGTTATTATAGATAAGAGACAGTATGAAAATTCTCTGAAGAGCTCTGAATGAGCACTCTTTTGAAACACTAAGAATAGATGACTGTACATCTTCATATTGAATTCTCTCAGTGCTACTGTGAGAACTCATATTATATAAGAGAATGATGATTGTATAGTGTACACTCTTTGAGACATTCTAGAGAATGAGTATTCTATTTTAAAAATGCAGCAATGCTGTGAGACAGCAGTGAAATTCATGGCTCTAGCTGAGATGCAGACAGACAATATCTGTCTATTTTTTAAAAAGTTTCACATCTCTATTGTAAAATTGAAGACACTTGATGTCAAGCTTCTGAACTCTATTATATTTGATATCTTCTATTCTACTCTCTCTAATATATGATGGAATTATACTCAGTGTAAGATTGAAGAATCTCAAATCTTGAAGTTCATCACTGTGATGTTGAATGTCAATTCTTTAATGAAAGAGATACATACTCATTTGAACCCTTTCAAGACAAAGAATAAGAAATCTCAACTATCAGCTATAACTACTACTACTTCTCAAGTCAATGTTGCTGAAAAGTCAGAATTCTCTCACTCTTTGAACTCATCTATCACACTCTCTAGCATGCATGAGAGATCTTGTGATGACTGTGAAGAACATGATAACTGTGATGAATGTGATAAATATATCTCTGCATCTATCTGTCTGAAGTGTAATCAATATTATAATAAAATGTGTTGAACTGCTCACTCTGAAACTGCTCTGAAGAATTGATGAAAGAAGAATACTGCTAAAATCAAAGAATTTCAGAATAAGAATAATAATGAGAACAGTGATCAATTGATCATCTTCAACAGTGAAAATTCATATCAATTGACTAATCTAGTGAAGATTATTAGAGTTTCAGCATGTCTAGCAGAATTCTGCTCATTCTCTGTATCTATATAAAATACTGATGCTGAAAGTTATATGATCAATGAAAGATCTCTATTCTCAATATTCTTTTCAATTGATGATCTGATGATTCAAGTCACTAATAAAGCTATCTTGAAGATTCAGAGTGTTGAAATGGTATTCATCTCTATAGAGAATAGAATGATTGAATTCAATTTCATCTACTTTGTCTCTGAACTCTCTGCTAATCTCATTTCTGCTGATCTATTGAAACACCAGAGCTATTCTTATCATGATATGCATATAGATGCAGAAAACTATTTTGAAATTGTCTCTTCAGATGGTCAGAATGTCATATATACTAACCTTTCTCATCACAATATCTATGTTCTCTTCAACAACTCTCTGACATATGAGGGGATTATGAATGATTCAGTATATAAGACCCTCATCTACATAGCTGTTCTGAAGCTGAAAACTGTGTTAACTGAATATGATCTCAATGCAGCATCTCTCAGCTCATTTAGTAGAGATGAGATAGAGCATCTAGTTAATTCTCAGAATCTCAATACTGACTCATTTATTATATCTTCTTCTTCTCAGATTTCTGCTATTCTTCTGAAGCAATTGACAATTGATGAATGACATCATCAGCTAGACTATATCAGAGCTGACAATCTCATTAAAATGTTCAGAGACTCTCAATTTGACATTATAATAATGAGTTCTAAGAAGCTCTCATTCTGTGCTATGTGCATGAAGGCCTCTCAGAAGTGAGTATTCTATAAGAATTCTTCACTTCACTGTGCCACTCAAAAAGCTTTAAAGATTTGAGTGAATATCTTCAGTGAGAGCCAGACACTCAGTGAAGACCAGACACTCAGTGAAGATCAGATGCTCAGTGAAGATCAGCTCTCTGTCTCTGAAGCTGCTATGTATAGTGACAAGAAGCTGGCATTAATTATAACTGACAATGCCACTAGAATGAGATGAATCTTTCTTTTAGAGTGAAAGAATGAAACTCTTAAATATCTGTGTATCTTCAATCAATTCATTAAAAATCTGCTAGAATATGAGATTGCAATTATTCATTCTGACTGTGATGAATTGAATTTAAACATGATCACTCAGTATATACTATCTGAAGAAATTAAATGAAAATCTACTTCTTCTCACACTCTGCAGCAAGATAGCATATCTGAACACTCTATTGAGTTGATATATGAAAAAGTCTGAGCTCTATTAATAGATGTCTTCACTTCTGAAAAGATGTGAAGTGAAGTCATGATTGTAACTACAGAGCTTCTTAATTTAATGCTGATATCAATCATTCTATATAACAGTTCTGAGAACCTCAATCTGAAGCTGATTACTCTGTATGAGATATAACTTGAGGCTCTCTCATCAGTCTGTGACATATGTTGTTGAGACTGCAAGGCTTTCTTGAAAATAGTTTCAAGATCTGTTGATAAGATGATCTTCTGCTCACTAGAGCTAGTCTTTGTTAAATATGATGGTTTCATGAATTATCATCTGATTAACTTCTTGAATAAATACCTCTATATTTCAAAGAATGTTGTCTTTTAAGAGAATCTTCATGCAGCAGATTCTTCTGCTCTGCTGTCAGAGAATATGAAGTGATTGCTCTCTGTCATCTGCTAAGCTGCTGTTGTGATTTCTAACTGTTTCACTCTCAATCTCTTTATTGAAGAAGCATTTCACTCTGAGCCTTCTCTATTCATGAAATCTATAAATGATTGATGAATTGATTATGAACTTATATCAAGAATTTCAACCTTTTTAATGCAGAACACACATGTCTCTGATGAAACTAATATCATGAATTCAGTGAAGAATGATATAAATAAGTCTGACTCTAGAGTCAACCTTTTTAAATAAGATACTGTGTCATTGAATTTGAAACTGTCTATGAATCTGATAATTATTGCTCTGCTGCTTCTGAAAAACCTCTCACAGATCTGTGAATTTTCTGAATGAAAATACTATCATTGTGTCTGTCTTGATGAGATCAATAGATTGAAGCTAATAGAGGTCTGATGTCTAGTTGAATGCACTCTGAATATGACTGTTCTATGTGGCCTATGAATATTTGATAAGAAAGTTAATAACACAGATAATATTGTCTGATATAAAGCTAGATAAGTAGTCTGTGAAAACTATCAAGAAAGAGAAGTTAACTATAATAGAATGTACATCTCTGTAATATCTGTCTTTATATCTCAAGCTCTCATGACAATCTCAGTATTCTGCAATTGACAGATGCTGCAGATTGACATGATTACTGTGTTTCTTAACACTCAATTGCCAAAGCATGAACATATATATATGCATCAACTCACTGAATTCAAAGAGAGTCAGAGAGACCTTGTATACAAGTTGATGTAGAAACTCTACAGTCTTAAGTAAGCTGCTCTATTGTAATATGAAGAGCTGTGAAAAATGCTCATTGCTTCAGACTTCTGTATCAGTCTCTACAACACAGGCCTATTCATTCATGATGTCTGTGTTGTCTATATTACTGTCTACATTAATGATATTCAATTATATAACTTAAATATGAATAATCTGTGCTGGGCTCACTTCAAAATATCTGCTCACTATAAGATTAAGAATGTGAGAGACACTAACTGCTATTTAAGTATAAAGATAGAGTGAAATTCTACTTCTCTAATGCTATTTCAACCTCTATTCATTAAGAATCTTTTGAAGAAATTCTCTATGAATGACTGCCACTCTACCTTCACCTTCATGAAGAAGAATATTGATTTTATAAATGATGATGAAGAGCTCATTGTCTATATGAGAGATTTTACACTTCACTTCTATTAATCAGATGTCAGATCTCTTCAGTATTTTACTGCTAACACTTGCTTTGATGTGAGTTTTGTCAGTGAATTTCTTGAACATTTTAGCTCTCACTCTACATCAAAGAATTGAGCTGCTTTTAAATATACACTCTGCTATCTTCAGAGTGCAATGAATGAGAGTGTTATCTATTATAGAAATACTGATATTGAATCTGTTACATACATAAATGCTGATTGAGTGAGTAGAGATTCTGACTTCTGCTTCACTACTGACTATATCATCTACATGACTGATGACTCAGTGACATGGTGAAGCTGCAAGCAGACAGATGTATTCAAATCATCTACTGAGGCTGAATATATATCATCTACTGAAGCTGTCTACAAACTAATTCATCTTCACAAGCTTCTTACTGATATCAGCTTTCTTTCTATCTGACAGAATGAATTAGATGCTGAAGATAGACTCATTTCTTCTCTTTCTAACACTCTCATCTATATCATTCATGCTGATAATAAGTTCACTATCAAGCTCTCATCTAGTGAAGCTATTTCACACTGCTTGAAGTATATAGAGGTTCACTATTATACACTTCATGACCTTGTTTGAAAGGGTGAAATCAAGCTCTGCTATGTGCTCTTCACTGAGAATGCAGTGAACAGCTTTACTAAGCCTCTGAGATCTATGAAATATAAGAGATGAAAGAATATTTTGAAGATTAAGAGCTAGAAGGAGTAGATGTTGAGAAAAATAATGCTTGAACTGATTTTTTCCTATTTTAATTGTTCTATTTTTTCAGTTTCTTTTGTACCTGTACTTAGCAGTAGGCCTATTTTTGTATGTAGTTTTGAGTACTGCTACTATGATGAGTGGGGGTGTCAAACTCTCTGGTCACGTGACCTAGTTTTTCATCATATAGCTGTCTCGCTAGCTAGCTCTCTTTATTCAATCAAGCTTGCCATCTTCTGTCAATATATATATATATATCAAATCAACATGAATATTAAGATATATTCATGAGAAAAGAGAATACAAGTTAAGTATACTAGCAGTAAAATTGCATTATTTTTCATGTGATGTCTATTATAATAAAAAAAGCCATAATTATTATTAAATACAAAATTTTAACTTCATCATCTATCTCTCTTTTTTTGATATTTGAAATATTTTGATATTGTATTTACTAGCTAATTGTTAACTAACTCAGTCTGTCAGTTATCATTGAATTCTCATGTTTTCAAGTCAAGTTCTTATCTGCACTGTTCATTGATTGTCTGTCACTCATTTCTATTGTCTTCTTTATCTATTTCTGCAGATATTCATGTTTCTTCTAACTTCATGCAGCTGTGTCAAAGTCTTCTCATATATCAGACTATCATTATATCATATTTCTATAATTAAAGCATTCTGAGCTATTTTCTCACTCATCATATTTTCAAGTTCAGCATCATTCACTGCAGCTGCAGTATAGATATTATTATCTTGAGCAGCAGCTCAAGCATCAGTATTAATTATGATGAGAGTGATTTCAGTACTCAAGTTTGCATTGAAAGATGATATATAATTACTGTTTCTCTGTGCTGTATTTTTAATCATCTTCTTCACTCACTTATCTGAGAAGATATATCAGTATTGTCTGTCA
>PDND01000472.1:0-10286 GCA_002572855.1 [Emmonsia] crescens
TTCAAGGCTTGGCGACAATCCACGCATGACATCTAATATATATACACAATATACAAAGTGGGCTTTTGCCCTTGACATCCGTCTTGCGAGAATTCGACCTGCCTCAATTCCACAGCTGATGCATACATACAATTCAATGACAGGAGGTATTTTTCGCTCCATCCGCCCTGACCGTGTCTCATTACAGAACAAAAAACAACAACATAATCTTCCGAAACGTGACAAAGGCCTCCACCCCTACTACGAGGGTTTCCGCGCAAACATATACCATAACACCCATGTCGCTGGGTAAGTGGGCTGTGTTGACTAGACATGTTCGCGAAGGTAACATGCTGTCTGTCCTCCACTGGCCACATCAGTATTAAAAGATGACTTACATAATAATACCGCACATCTCAAAAATTTTCAGCGAACTTCTGCCGGAACCCCGCTTACACAGATAATCAGGTTCTTTAAACAAATATTCTTCTTCTTCTTCTTCTTCTTCTTCTTCTTCTTCTTCTTCTTTTTGTTGTTTCCCTATCACCAGCAGGGTCCTTAAGGGAATTTCGTGCAATGCTTCAAATAATAGAAAAGGCTCCGACCGTGCCGAAAATTCTCTGGCTTTGCGTCCCCTACGTTGTTTCACGCGACCGGCGGTCACCTAACGACTTCGGATATCGGCTTTGACTGACTCCATTGCCCGCAATTTTCTGATTGAGAACGTTTGTTAATTCTTTTGTGCCCCACCTCGGTGCTAGAATAACTACTGGAGCCCTACTATGGCATTTTTGCCAGCGATTGGCTGATAAGGTTGTGGGAACGGGTTTAGTCCGTTATCTATCTCCATCGCTCAGGACCATCTGTTCTCTTATTTGTTTGAGAATTGCGCATGAGAAAATAATATTTTTATTTTTATTTTTAGGGGGGGGGGATGATGTAATTGCCTATTACAATTGGTGGTATCGATCCGGGCTATCGGTGATGTTCCCAATCCTCACAGCCAGGAAAAGAGCTAGGAAAAGAGCGGAAAAGTGGAATGGTTCGGCTCGTTTAAGGTGTTACTTCTCTTGCCGCGTTGGTTTGAGGACAAGGAGCTATGATTCTCCGCTCCGTTCCCACGTCGAGCATCTTTCTCAGTGAGTGGTAATACTTTTGACATTTCTTTTTCTTGTCATATCCTACAAAGCAAATGGTCTTGATGAATGAATTATTTGTTTTAATCGTGCCTTTGCTTATTCCCCCCACCACCAGTAGTGTAGTGGGTGCGCCTCTCCACAACGTTATTATCACCAAAATGTAATTTGTACCTTTTATATGAGCTTGCAGTTGGAGGATTGGGAGACTGGAGAAGCGCTGTTGCTGCGATGTGAATTATGGACGTGAAGATGAAGATGAAGAGGTTTGTGATGGCACTGATGAGAGATGGGTGATGATTGATGGAGGAGGGGGTTGGAGGAGGAGGATGATTAGACGGTAATACAGTATAATACAGGTTAATACCAGATCATACGAGATGTAGGGAGATGTGGCAGCTGGGTCAAGTTACAGTATGCATGGCCATAACAACAGAGTAGAATATACTTCTATATAGTTCTGTAAGTTGGGGGTGCGGCCACTCCGAGCGGCCCTTTTTCAACGCTGTTTTAAGCCTGTATGGCACTTTGGAGGCGGCGACTAACTTCCAAAAGCGGCAAGGCTTTTGTCTTGTCGGCCACCTTTCCTCGACTTAACGACAACAACACAGCGCATCACTTCGACAGTGACATCTACGGTTGGAACTCGAGGATGATGGCAGCAAGGATACGAACTGATACGCAGCAAAGAAATACAGGAAGAATTACCAGCTAGCACCCCACGGCGACGATGTCATTGCTGTTGCTTGGAGATGGACTCTGTCGAGACTCTTGTCCACGTCTCTGCGGCCAGGGGCGCAAAGGATGGATGCGAATTACCGTGCCCATGCAGATGCATGTCTTGCATTCCACCCCGTTACAAAGCTACGACTGAGCTCGTTGGACATCTACCTGCTGTTGTACCTAGCCAGTGAGAAAAAGATCAGGCGCGTTTGCGACGTGCAGCGGCGAGACGGAAAGGAGGAGCCTGTTATCTTTATGCCATGATTGAACAGTTGTTTCTGACTTGGGAAATTACCATCCATTTTGGGCAGACCCATAGTTTCTTGGCTAATCCTCGATAGAAAGCTAAATCGATCAATAGACCAATTCACCACGTAACATCTAGCCTCATGGTTATAAAAAAACTCTCAACAACTCTCAATATCTCATCCACTCGGTCTACTCAACGTATGGAGGTTCGCAATTGATGGACATCATTCTTGTAGTTCCTCACGAAAAGATGAAGCTCCTGATAGTGAATTCCTCTTGAAAACTACGAAGCTGGAGAGGGTAGGGCAGAGCAGACGAAGAGGCAAGGGCTTCCGAGTCAACTCGTCATCCTTTATGCGTATTTCTACCGTTGAAACCTCCTCTCCTTCTCCAACGCCGCTTCACGTGCTATCAGGGCGGCGAACTCACGGTCTCTTATTTTCTGCCAACTTCCTGTATCCGATATAACGTCAGCTGCAGTCTTTTGCGGACCAAACATCCAGTGGCATGTCGCGTTGGCATTCTGGCCAGCATGGTGGCTACTTGCAGCTGCAGATTCGCCATCGTTGTGCTCCTCCAGCTGTAGTTCCATGACTTTTCTCTCTTCTTGTTTTAAGTTTTCAGATTCGGGTGGCGAGATGGGCGTGGTTGCTTGCAAAGACCCCAGATCTTCCACATGATCCAACCAGTTCAGGACTCCTTCTGCAGACGCGGCTTCAGGAGGACAAGGCTGTGTGTATTTGGTTTTCGATCCGAGCTTTTGTTTTTGAAGCCTTGTGCTGAAACGTTGTGACTTTGGTAGCGGCTTCTTTCCTTCGCTGCCATCACGGCTTCCAGAACCCTTCTTCCCGCCATTGTCGTCGTCCCCACTCCCCTCATTGTCGTCATCGTCAGTATTTCGCTTCCTTTTGCTTCTGGTGGCCTTTTGCAGCGTTGGATCTGGGCGGCTCCAGAGCTGCATCAAATCGTTGACTTTATTCCGAACTTCCGGTGGCATTCCCGCATCTATTGTGTTCCCATGATCATCTGTGATAGGCTCGCGTACCATAGGGAATTGGCAACCGCGAAGCGCCTTCAAAATTAGAGTCTGTGGATACCCCCAGAACCGCTTGGGGAAGAGAGACCAGTTCATTCCGGGACAGTAGTTATCTACATGCCGAAAAAAGTAAACGCGGCAGAGAGTCCCGTTTGGATCGACCTAGACAATACCATGGACACCTCCAATATCAGCACATATCAGCACAAGAATTTGTTTTTTATTTGGCGCCGCGCGGAAACCAAGGAGCTAAAGTGAGAGGAGATCTACCGGTGGTAATGACCGCGGTTGGGAGACACCATCAGCAGCTGCCTGCACTCTGGCTTCGTAGTCATTTCGTTCAAACTCAATGAACCGGTCGAGATCCTCTGGGAGTGCAACCCAAATGGGATATGGGTCGTCATACGCACAATGGCAGGCGTAGCAAAGAGGCATCAGGTTTTTCGGATGTGCTGGATAAAAGTCCCCGGGAAGGATCTCCATCGCCTGCCATCGATGGGCCTATCATAAAATATTTAGAAATAACCAGGCCGGAACAAACGTGGAAGACGGGCAAGGAGTGACTGACCACGGTGGCTTCGATGCTTGCATCGACATTGTGGGCAACTTCCATCTGTGTTTGTATGAGGGAAGGGTACGGGCACGGGCTTTCACACAGCCAACACACCCCGCCATATTGCAACATCACGTCGTCCTTCACTGTGTCTGTAGCTGACCTGGCACTAGCAGTCCATAGACCTGCAGCATACGAATAAGCCGCTGGTGTTGTGCATGATGAGCTTGCCATTTTTGATTGCATTGAAAAGAAAGAAGAAAAAGAAAAGAAAAGAAGCATGAAGCGGGAGAAGAGAGAGAAGTGAGGCAATGAATGAGAATTGTCCCAAGTGTTTGTTTCAGCACCAGCCGATTGTCACTGGGTGAAGTGAGATTTGCAGCAGCGAAGTTTCAGGCTTAGAGTCCTTTGGTCCTCACTTCATAAGCATTAGAGTTTGTATCAGCGTTCAATCAAAGGCTTCAAGATGCCTCAGACCATCTGCGGCTTGGGCCGATTTTGTTTGTTGTTACTATCATGATGTTTATAATCCGTATAGTCCTCGGAGTAGTCATTGAAGTGGCGATATGGGTGGCACTAAACCCTATATGGAAACCCCCAAAGAAACGGTATCTAGGTACGGATATATATAATAAGGTTATTTCATTGCAACCTCCAGGGCTGCCTAAGTGTCAGCGGTATCCACCGGTCCGGTGTTTATCTGACAGCTCGGTAGAGGTATAGCTCTCAGCAACGCACACAAAGATAGATAGATAGAATAATCAAGCAATATCGTAGAGATTCTGACACTAAGTTGGTTATCTCTGCCTTTTTTCTTTTACTATCTTGTAACAGACATTGCTATGGCACGCTGACTTCATACCTAGATTGCTAGCTATGTAATAGATAGCTATTGCCTTTGCTGGCTCCACTGTCAAAAATCCAAACCCTACTGAAATCAAAAATCAACAAAGTCTTGTTGACGGAATAGGGTCTTTACTTCAGTCATGAAGTACATAGAAATATTGATTTGGTTATCTGCGGGGAGATCAAAGATTGTGTGACAGAAGATCAGAAGATAATCTTGCCCAGCTTTGCAATCTATTAGTTACTGAGTGGTTTAATTTACGTGGAACTTCTATTTGTAAAGCTCAGAAAATCCCTTTACTTGTTGATTGTATGTGTGGCCGGAAAATTCAGAATAGCAAGCTTAAATGGAAAAAGAAATAAAAATCAAATCAGAAGAAAAAATTAATCGACACAGGCAGGATTCGAACCTACGAGCCCGAAGGCATGAGATGAGTGAAAATTGCCAATTGCAGATTTAACTGTAATTGGGGGAATTCAAGTCTCACGTATTAACCACTCTACCACTGTGCCGCTTGTGGTTGTCTTGCTTGCCGCTGATCAGAAAAATTATGGGGAAGAACTTCAAAACCTTAGTTAGCAGAAACTAGCTGACTCTGCATAAAATTGATCAAAATCAAGTTATGTTCTCATTGTTAGATGCAGAATATTCTGAAAGGAAAGATATAAATAATAATTAGAAAAGACACTGGCAAGCAATATTTAAAAAAGAGAAATATAGATCCCTGTTGCTTTTCTCATCAATTTCAAGAGAGTATATACTAGGTATCTCTCTGCCCTACAAAGAGGAAAGAGTGCTTTGTAGATTCAGCAATTCAAGAGACCTATGGATGCTTTTATTAAAAAGAAAAGAGAAGGCCTTCTCACGCTGATTGTATTTATATATTGTAGTAGAGAAGATGATTCTTCGGGAAAAAGAGGAAATTGATGCGGAGAAATGGATGGAAAAGGCTACATGGATGTGGAATATTGTATTCTCGAAGAAGATGAAGAAGATGAGGAGAAACGAAGATGAGACTGATATGAGATTCGTGAGAGACCTTTTGTTTTTTCAGTTTTAGTATGGATATGATATTGCAATAAGAATCGATCTTTGAGAGCCTTGACGGCCGAAGGTGAAAGGTGGTTGGTTGCGCTGCTTTCGGCCGCTCTGGCACCGCGGATTCGCACCCACAGTAATCAACATTATATAACTGGTGATAGGCAACTAACAACCCCCCTAATAATTCAACGCGTGCAAAAATGCTATCATCTGAATGTCTTCTTAATCTGAACTCTTTTCCATCATAATAAATAGATGCCTCCTAGATGAAAGCATGGTTTCCAGGCAATGATATTAGTATGGAAATTCGGGATATAAGCAGTGTTAGTGAGAGTAACGTTGAATTGCTCCCCTGTTTGATCAATCATTAGAGTTCTAACAGTTCCATATCTTTCTATCTTAGTGCTTGAATCGCCTGTATAGGCTTTCACGTACGCAGGGGGGTAAAGGATAGGAAACGTGATCGGGTATTACATATATGCTGCTTAGCGCCATTATCAAAGATCGAGGAATTTCAGACATAGGGGCGAGAATTTGAAGAATTCATTGATAATTTTCGGATCTGCAGATCGAGAGATTGAGGATTGAATTCGGGTTCGGATACCGTTGCGGTGATATTATCCGCAGATTGCCCCAGAACCATTCCTCCTAGGACTCCATCTATCATATCCATATTCGCAGATGATTCTCTAGAAATCGCTCGATCGACAGGGACCCTTCAGCTTGTGGTTTTTAAGAGCCTGATCGATTTGATTTCTCTTCTCTTTTCCCTATTTTCCTCCCATCCAATTAGTTTCCTTGTTGGATTGAGATAGTAGCACTGGGCATATCGATGGCGTGCACCGCAGATGCAGTTTTGAAACGTTGTGGGTGAGGCAGTACGTTGAGGCCTTCCATTAAGGGTAGCGAAGTTCATGGGCCTATTTATCTCATTTGAGAATACCCATTTCCCTATAATGCTTCTTGAAGTCATTTACTAAATTCGTGAATGAGATAGTATCCTCGTTGCGTCGCACGTCCAGAGCCCAAGCCTGTGCGTAGCCTGAATTGATAGCTAGATTCGCGTTCAAAAAGTCGATCCTCAAATTGAACTGGCCAGTGATATTAGCGTGCTTCATATCGTCTTCGATTAGGGGCCACTCGTTCAACCACTTCTCAATTCCTCTACCTTTCGGAGCTCTGCAGAGGATTTGATAACGTGTTCGTATGTCGCTCTGATATTCCCGAATAGTAGGGCAGAGACGATCTTTTAGTAATCGTATGATCTCTTTAACGTCGTTCACTTCGCTACGAACGTGTACTAGCTCACTATCATCTACCGTTCTCCATATCAAGCTCCTTATCCTTGATATTCCATCATTCAGCTTCTCATATTGCGCATGTTCAATTTTCCATTCAGCGATGTTCATATCGTATTCTAGCTTGGTCTGAATGGTTGTCTCCTGTGGATGCTGGGGCGCCCTAGGAGCTTCTAGTTCCGTGAAGAGGTCAGGTTTATTGAGATCTATGAAATCTGATACCTTGTTATTCGCTGCTTCTCCTAGTACGTGCTTGTACCAAAGTTTCCAGTCCCAGGGTATACTCAGGCGGACGGTGGAACGTGGCGTTAATCTGTCTGCCATCTTGGCTATAGTTGAACGATTGATGAATCGGTTCAGACTATATTCGAACGAGGGATCGGTCGGTTCGGCTTCTATTGAAGAATTGATATAGGGGTCCAATCGGTTCGGTTCAGACGAAGATCGGGTTGATATTGATATTGGTGTTGCGCTTTTATTCAGATGCTGGTTACCGGGCTCATAACTGTCGGAATGATTGGGTCTCAAGAATAGATCTCAAGATTACGCTGATATTAACCACACCACTACTATCCTGGCTAGCTACGTACGCAGTACAAAATATATGGCCATTTAAAAGGAATAGAATGTGCGAGCATAAACGAGCAATTGTAGTTGGCTGATGGAAATCGGAGAAGTAGAAGGATGCTAGTTAGTAGGGGCCGTAGCGGCTACGCCGTGAACAACCTCTTATTTTCCCAACACGTGTGTCAAGCCTCGCGCGTGCTGTCTTTCACCGTATCGACATCCACTTCACCTAATAACATCACAAGAATGTCCAGGAGGTGCTCTGTGCTCCTTTCCTATCCTTATACGCTCTTCTCGCTGTATTTTGATCGTGTTTTTGTTGAAAGGTTTGTTTTGAAGTACTCTACTTAAAAAAGAGCTTAAATCTTTATTTTTAATTTCTATTAATTCTCAAGTTTGATATCATGTTTCAGGATGGTGGGCTGCATGTGAGTAATTCACCCCTTTTTTCTCCTTCTCTTCCTTCTTCCACTTCTTCTTAACAAGGTTATGTAGTTACTACTTTTTTTTAATTCTCTTTTCCTTTATTCCTCTCCCCTCACCCCACCCTAACCAACCACCCTGTACATATCAATCAACTTTTTAATATAATTTTTTTCAAGAGCTTGGAAAGTGAGAAGGGAAAATAAATGAATTCTGTGCTTTCATTTCATTATTCATCGCAATCATATTTTGTCTTTCTCTCTTCTTCTCTCATTGACACTTCCTCCCCCCCCTGTCTTTCCCCGCATCTAAGCCTGCCAACCCCTCTCTGCCCCTGTAACTGCTATGTATCAACATAGTTTGATTTGATCTTGAATTGATTTGGTGTCACTTGAATCTATCTTCTTTTTTTCCCCCCCATTAGCTTTTATAATAGAGTGTACCCAACCCACCACAATTACTATTTACTCCCTTTTCCCTCCCTCGCTTACGTTTCTCGTGTTTCATGTTTTTCCATGGTTTTTTAAATTTATTGCCTGCCTCTTTATATATATTGTATTGGTTGATTGACTGCTCATGAATTGAATTGTACTGTATTATACAGTTTTTTCTTTCTTGTTGTATGTATATAAAAAGGAGTTTTAAACAAGAACTGGTACAGGTGTTTCTTTTGCAGTTTTATTCTTTTCTTCTGAATATTCTATTCTATAATATATGTGACTGGTGTCGTGGTTATGCGGGTCAACATACTAACCATAAATAAGGAGTTTATATCAATGAATCGATTCAAAAGTCAAAAAAATCTTCTAAAAATCTCAGAGTCTCAGCGTGTTTACAACAATTAATAGATTTCTTTTAGAAATATCTAAATGTCTAATGACCATCTTCCACATCTAATGTTTACCCTATCAATGAAATATAATTTCTTTTCAAAAAGAATATGGCCCTTCATCTCCAAATTCATAAAAATGGATGAATGAGTGAATGAAGCAAAACTATCACCCCCCTTTTTTTTGTGTTGGCTTTGTGTGTTTTCTCTCTCTTCCCCCCCTTCCGCACAAAAGAAAGTGATAAAAGAGGGGGGCAGGGGAAGCCACTTGATATCCATCCCTAGCTTCCGCTTATCTCGTCCCTTTCTAAAATGACAGTGGATTGATTGTTCCTATGTAGTGGCTAATGTAGCCAATTTAGGCACTGTTTTTATGGTGCGCGCGCTATATGTAAAAAAATTAGTTACAGGAAAGCAGAACAGAAAAGTAGGGGTTAAGGAGAGACACGACCAAACAGAGAGCAAAAGAAAGGGGAAAAGAAAAAGAGCAGAGGTGATAAAAGGGAAGGGGGGGGAGAAACAGGGTCATTACAGTCATTTATGGTGCCTTTGTGTAGTTGGCAAACGGCGCGGGGCTTAGCACTGGGGGGGTTCCGACTGGGACTCCGCCATGGAAAGGAGTTGGAAGTGGAGGAATGGGTTTTGCTGCGAGCAGGCAGACCAGGGTGTATCGAGTGATGTTATCACAGTTTGCGAGGGTTACGGGCTGTTTGGAGTTGTGTTTTATTTTTGGTTAGTGGAGCTTTTGGTTGGTTGGTTGGAGCAATGTATAGAGGGGGGGGGGTTGTGCGCGTGTGCAGGTTCTGTAGGTGGAAGAGAGTGGAAAGAGAACAAGGGGAGTAAACAACTCACATTCAATGCTACGAGCTCCGCCACAGAAATCCCCGCCACACTAGCAATGGACTCGCAGGTATCCTTTCTGTAAAATTATTATGGAAGGGTTAGTTCAGCTGCTGGCTGCTCTCCTGGGAGTCCAAAGGATTGGAAAAGGGATGAGTGGCGAGATGGAGAAACGGAGGAGGTTCAACACTTACGTCCCCACAAACCACTGCCTGGCGCAGTCAGTTATTGGCTCTGTTTGTTGATTTGTAGTAGTCACTGGTGTCTCGTCCTGTTTTTCAGGTTCGTTTTCAAGCATTGAAGTAAGATCGACTATGTTAGGGGTGGCTTTTTCACTCAGCCATCGCAACTCGCTCACGCAGTAATTCAACCCAGGTTTGATAGAGGTGCAGATATTGCCAAGATCGGACTGGATATTCGCAAATGAGATGCATTGGTTAGCGATATATATATTGCATATTAGAAAATGGTCAAGCTGACATTCCGGGAGAAATAGAGGGGGGTTCTGAATGACGAGCCTCTTACATTGAGAATTCTGAGCTCAGTGACTGTCAACCCGTGTTTGACCGCTATAGTTTCGCAAGTGTCGCTCTCAGTAGCTATATCAAATTGTAGACACGTAGAGCTGGGCTCTGGGCTGGAGGAAGGGGTTGCAGTTGGAGGTGGAGCGGCTCTTTTGGCGGCAGTTATAGTCACCGGCTTAAACGTAGCACCCCTTCTGCTTGTATATGAAGCTGATCTACCCTCAATACCTCCAAACGGTGT